>JAGVSP010000581.1:0-92500 GCA_022494985.1 Micrasema minimum
GCTCTCTACAGTGAATTATTTCGCAACATTTATGTTATTTTGGCAAGTAGTACATTCAATATTCACCTTAGTAAAAAATAATACTGAAAAAATTTATAAATCATTTTTGAAGTTGTTATAAAACAATAACAGATATACTTTATGATTTGAAGAAAAGCTATAAGTTTTTTTCATTATTCATTCGTTTTATTATTCAACCCCCCAACATGAAATTTCAATCTTATTTTCATTTTATTCAATAAAAAAACGATAGTACATTCTTATCATTTTACTGCGTTTAAATATAATATAATCAAAAACGTAAGTAGCCAACAAAAGATTTATAATAAATAGTGTCCGATGTTTTTGTTAATACATTAATTTCACTAGCTGTAGCATAAAAAAAAACATTTGAAATTATGTCACAAAATGTATTTTAATAAAGCTTTGTGTTGTCCTCTAACGACATTTCAAATAATGTTATTTTTTAACTTAACGATTCTCGAAAAAACTCGTTTTATTTACGAATTGACTGCAAAAATCCAACCGTCTAAAGTCTAAACATTTCACGGTCAGTTGTTACTACCCTTTGTAATAATTCAGTAATAGTACTTGGCTAAAGGACCCCTTACGTGACGGCAGCCTGAGAAGGCTGTACGTACTACCAGTCCCAGCTCCTACCGACGTCGAGGGGTGGAAATACTCTGGGGGATCCCCAAAGAAAAAACCCTCCTCACTATACCTCCTGTTTACTTACGGGGTTCGAGATATGCTACCAGAAAATTAAAACGTTTTGACTCTGCGAGCTTTTGATACCCCAGTTTTTATTAAACCTGGAAATTCTACCATTCTTCATTGTTTATTTATTTTTTGAGATTGTAAATGGTGTGTTTGAGCTAATTGTGATGTTAATATACATATCTTAATTTTCTTTTATAATATGTTCAATATTACGTAAAAGCTCCTATGTAAGTTTCCTTCGTAGATGAAACGTTTGACTATATTAAAGGATTTTAATACCCTGGTAAATATTAAAAGGAAAATACATGCTTATTTTATATTCACGATGCTCAGTAAGAATTCTTACCCACTAGAATTAATAGGTAATTGACAAATAGTCTCTATCTGCCTAATTTACACATATTATGCTGTTACGATAGTTACAAATGTTTAATTATAGATGTTTTTTTTTAAATACATATTATTGTAAACCAGATAAAGAAACAATTACATCAATTTAATTTTTTACATTTTTAATTGACGAGCAAAATTTTCCTTGGATTATTTCTACATCAGATCACGTGTAAACTAAAATCTTTGTTTTAAGTAGGTAAATTGATAAGGATTAGATGTTTCTGTAACAGAAAAGTAATAAATTTAATAGTGCCAAAATCACATTTTTTTGGATCACACTAAAATTAGATAAGAGCGTAAATTTGTGGCATTTGAAATAAAATTATTCACTTTGCCTTTAGGTGCAGCGCACATTTATTTGGTTGAATTAGTAAAATGCGTGAACAATATAGGATAAAAATACCGAGAGCAAAATATTTAGGCGAAATGTAAAATTGTCTACCGCTAAATCTTCAAGTTTAGTATTTAACAACGATAATAATACCTATTTTAGCTTTGCGGTATATATTTTATGTTTTAAGCTCTCACTATTTCATAATTACCTACCTTTATTTACGTTTTATTTTAAGCCTAATGTATTTGTTATGATTTTACTCTTTTTCTTCATCAAAACTATTTACTAAGATGTTAAACAAAAAAGTTTTCTGCCAGATCTTATATTATTCACAAAGATGATCCATGGCTAACCTTTTTTTATCTACATTGTTTTATACCACCTTTAATAATTCAGACTTAATTGGTTGGTACTGGATTAACTTGATTTGATTCTTAATAACAATTCAAAAATACACATTTTATAAATAAGCCCTGGAACAAACAATTTCTCAAAAATAACCTAGTCTTAAGTAAAAAATATCGTTGAACTTTCAGTACCTAACATAAGTGTTGGTAGTAAATCCCCAGTCCCGAATAAGATGGAGCCCCTAAATCCGAGGGTCGGGGAGTCATCCCTTAGCTAAGCCCAGGGCTTTTAGGGCTGATTTACAGAAGGAACTTCTCTTTCTCGGGAGAGAATTCTCACAAGGAAGAGTGATAATTTCTTAATCTTGTGATGAAGATAACTTCTATTTGGAAAAATTCACTTGTACGCATTCAGAGCTGAAACTTAATTTTCCGCCTTCGCATATTTCCCATCTTTTAAATTCAATGTAATGAACATACATATTTTATTATTTTTATTTCACTTTTATGTACACTTACTCGTATTTTTTTTTATTTTTTTTTTTATTTGTCAGAAAATTAATAAGGTATCAATGATTTCTTCAATAAAAGTTTTGCTAAATTTAGTTTTTTTTTTACGGAAGTTTTCGAAAAACATTCAGAGACAAACAGAGGACTATGGATGTAAAAATGTTCAATTGAAAAATAATTATGAGAACATAATATTGAAAATAAATAAACATTGTTGAAGCTAGTAGTGCCTGTTCATTTCTGTATGAAAATGACTCTCCTTAGTGTTGTAATAATGTTTAAGAAGACAATCTATTGATTATGTTTCTCTCCATAGCAAATTATTGCTGAATTTTAACTCAGTTTTTATATTTCGAAAGAAATACATGCATTCAGTTCACTAAACTGAATGCGAGCATTTTTGATTTCTCATTTATCCGACACAAATAATATATTTAAAGATTTTCACATTAAAATGTTGGTTCCATCACGATTTTTGATCAAAGAAACACCGTTTTATTTTGATATAGGTACTCGTATCTAATTTGTTGCATTTATAACGAATCATTTATTAATTTCCTATCACTTAATACAGGCTTCTTTTTAAAAATAACGTTTATTTTGCCTAACAAATATAAGTACCATAAACTGATAAAAAGTGTGTAGAGAGCGAGTGTATTACGAATGCGCCCTAAGACGAGGGCGGTTTTATCTAATTTGAGTAAGGCGGTCGCGAACCACTAAAGGCTAAACCAAAGGGAAGCTCGCCATTATTATTAACACGGGGTAATTATAGAGCCTTCGCTGCATCTCCTTTGCCTAGGACGCCGGAATAAAGATGAGGCTGTATTGCGGTACCGACATTCAATTAAACGCTTTATTTGACAGATAGAAGGTTGTATTTTCTCGTTTTACATTAGGTATTTGATTTATAACATTATATTATTATTAGGTACGTGTATGTAAATAAAAACGTAAGATATTTTTCGACTCTGGTATCTTTACTTTTACTTTTACTTTCTCTTATCCGCAACCAATGGTGCATAGGGCACTGCATCGGTACAGCCCCCGCTGAGAGAAATTGCATACCTACCTATAAAAATGAATACAAGAGTAACGCATAAATTACTAGTTATGTTAAAGCCCTATGGGCGTTGAAAGTAAATAAAAAAATACAAGTTTCATAAATAATTAGCTGGTAGTAATTTAGTATTATAAAAACCGTACTTGTTTCCTACAAGTCAAGATTTCGAAACAATGTCTATTAAATTACCATTTCTTAACTCACTAAAGCGTAAAAAATATTTCCTGTAATAGTGTTATATTTTGTGCAATGATTGACAGATAAAATAACGATTTTGATCCTTCCAACTTAAGTATTATTTTTAGTAATACTGTGAAGAAATCAAACAACATTCAAATTATAATCGGAGTTTCAGCAATAAATCGGTAATAATCGGGATAGTATGAATCGGAAATAAAGGCGTAGACGAACATAATTTAGTTATGCGTATTTAATAATAATTTTAAGTTTTTTTCCATCGGTTGCCTCTGAATACTAGCGGAGAATTCATTGAAATCTACGAAAAAGAGAAAGTGTATGTTTTTCTAGTGATAAGGTAGGTATGATCTATGATTATTCTACCAAATCTTGTGATTTTTGCAATAGTATAGGTGTTGATACATAATAAGTAGATATCGCTTATAAATTGCATTAATTTAAAATAGGTGTATATTATTTGTTTTCTAATTTCCCAATAAAACGTTACGAGATTTGTTTATTTCATATATTTTTTCAAAACACAGCGTAGATACCTAAGTAGTTACCATGAAATCCTAGTTCATACTACGAAGCATGCTGTGGTTGTTAATAAAGCAATAGAAATTTAAATTTGAAACAAACTTTGCAGACACCGGTCGTTGGCTATACTAGTATAGATAGAGGCACTAGACACCTCCAACGAGAAACTCTCTTCCTATTTCCTATTATCTCTTCACAACAAAAAAAACTAATGAATTTTTTTTTATTTGACTGACTTGTATATTTAATAAACCTGGTGATTTATTGCGTTTTTTTATATTATCGATTTTAATATTATTAACATGTTTCAAAATTATCTGAAAGCGATATGCGAACCACAAAAATTATGTAGGTATATTAAAATTCGTCCATTTTTGAGAAAACAAGCTAATGAACTTAATAACCATATCTGCGAACGGTGTAATAATTTCAGAAGTGTGATTAATAGATAGTGATGTAAAAAAAAATAACTTTTTTAGTAAACAAAACAATTTTCTATCTATCACACGTTTGCTTAACACAAATCATTTGTATATACGAAATATAACAAGTAATCTTGGTTTTAAAAAAAAGGATTGAAATATTTTCATGAGTAGGTACTTGTCTTACTTTTCACTATCCGCAACTAGTGGTGCATAGGGAACTGCATCTGCAGTGCCCAAGAGCAGTGAATCTTGATCGTTAGCCTATTTACTCAGTGATAAACAAGTAGTAACAACATTGTAGTAACATTTTTATGCTCTGCATATTTGAGGAATCCTTAGTTAATATAACAAAATATTTCTACTAGAAGTAGTAACTTCTTTCTTCTTTCTTTCGTCATTGATATACCAAGTGCAAATAACCATAGATTCGTTTAATTATTTCCTGTTTACAATCAAATCAAGGTGTGTATTATTCTCTTCTGAACTTACCACAGTTACCCTTTGCTCCTTGCATCTTTAACATCCTTAACCTTTCCACACCCAAGTAAACCTACGTGTCCCACCCAGACATCCTCCTTCTACATATATCTCACCACCCACCATCCCCCTGAAAATTACCCCGTACGAAGTCTGGCTGCCTGGTTATGTGGTCAGGTAGCGCAGCCTTCGGGCCAAGGGTAATAATCTCAGAATACACCTTGGGATTTGCAAAACCTGCTGATTTTAGACTTACATTATCCCAGCTTCTGTATCGCCAATTATACCCCCCATAACCAGAGATAGCTAAAGCTTATTCTGGTAGGTAAAAGCTTGTATGGGTTCAGCTATTAAACTTCCTATTGTTATTCCAAACACACATTTCCACCTGCGGATATGATTCCCCCGTTTCAAGGTATTTCATAATAAAATTATTATGTTCTACACTAATACCTTGCTTTTGAAAAAGTTATAATGCTCAGTCTAAAAAGTTTATGTATATTCGGTAATTCAACAAAGATACATCATACATAAAACTAATACTAATTAAGATAATATATGCACTTTCTACTCGTATATTACACACCATGCTTATTTTAACATTAAACAATTATACTTCAAAACTAAAAAAAAAAGTTCACAATAATTATAGAAAATTTAAAAAACCTGTGCATTAAAAAAGAAAGAACGACATTTGCAATGTTAATGTTTTGATATAAAATAGAAATAAAAACAGTAGTAGGCAATTGGTTTTTTTGCGCTTTTATTAAGTATGTTTTATCTTAGTTATTGGTTAGATCGGATCTTTATTCATTTTTGTATAAATAAAATGTATAAATGAAAAAAATATATATTTACACACTAAAATTTAAATGTAAACCTAACCGAAAATACTTCACTTTATACATTTGTTTTTCCTTTGGCCTATAGTTTTGACATCATCGTAAATACAATTGAGTAATATATTTGCTAATAATTTACTCATTCATTCGTGATAAAAAAAACTCAATATTCTTCTGTAATTTACACTAGTTTTCTTGAAAAAACGTGATAAATCTAAACAAAAAAGAAACTACCCAGTCTTTAAATTCATGTTTTAAAAAGAAACATATTATATATATAATATTTTCCCAACATTCTGTTCAATGTCGCTTACCGTTTCTTTCATCACGTCATTGTTGGCTCGTGCAAGAAAATCGCCTTTAAATCCAAATGCTCAGTTTCCACCCATAACGCATTACCGTGAAATCATACCTAACAGGATAATTACAAGATCAAATGATTTCCACTCAAGGGTTCCACTTGTGGAAGGCTAATAACATGTTGGAATAGCATGCAATGCCACTCACTGAGAATATGTCTACCCCATGTGTAAATACAGTAACCCACAAATAATCAAATATTCGGCAAAAAATGTTTTATGGTAGTACTCTGAAACAATATGTGCATTCTTTTGTAATTTAATTAAAATATGGTTGTAATAATGCAATTACCTACGAAAGACATAATACGTAACAAATAATTAAATACAACATTTTTGGGTGTGTTCAAATACTTGTACACAAATCTGGATTTATCCCAAGACGGGAGTAGGTATGTATTTCATTTTATATCCCTACAGAGATGAAGTAGATTTTTTCAAATTCAGGAATATGGAGTCACTCGGTCAGAGTCGTAATTACAAAAATGAAGTAATTTGCTAATATTAGGTCCTTACATATGAAATTGGCGTTTTGCCGTACTGGCAACTTTGATCTCAAATATCTTCTCTTTGGTTAGGAATTCCAAATTCAAATTTATACAGCTATTTACTCAAGTATTTGTGTTTCGAAAATTATAATTCATTTGTTTTTTGCTGAATTGTTTTTTTTCTTTGCGTCACTCAGTTTACAAAATGGAAAACTTGAAATATCGCGTTATTTACGAGTACGAGTTCCACCGTGGCACCAGTGCTGCAGAAACGGCTCGAAGGATTAATGATGTGTATGGCGACGGTGCCGCAAAAGAAAACACAGTGCGTTTTTGGTTCCAACGTTTTCGTTCTGGAAATTTCGACCTGCAGAACAAGCCCCGTGGACGGCCGGAGACCAAAGTTGATAATGAAGAATTGAAGGCTATTGTGGAAGCGGACCCATCGCAAACCACGTCCGAGTTAGCTGCAGGCTGCGGTGTTAGTGATAAAACTGTTTTAATCCACTTGAAACAAATTGGGAAGGTGAAAAAGCTTGAAAGGTGGGTACCTCACGAATTGAGTGAAGCAAATCAACAATCAGCTAGACCACACACTGCACAACAGACGGCTACCAAATTAGAAGAGCTTCAATTGGAATGTCTAAGACATCCACCGTACTCTCCGGACCTTGCCCCAACAGATTACTATTTTTTTCGAAATTTGGATAACTTCTTGCAAGGGAAAAAATTCAACTCCGATGGGGCAGTCCAAACCGACTTCAAAGATTTTATTGATTCCCGTCCGAATGGTTTTTTTAGTAAAGGGATCGATGAACTACCTATGAGATGGCAAAAGTGCATAGATAGCAATGGTACATACTTTGATTAAATAAATATATTATATTTAAAATAAATCCACTTTATGTTCCTCCCATACAAAACGCCAAGTTCATATGTAAGGACCTAATAAATACTTAACTTCGATATCAATCCATAGACGGAGCTAGTTACGCGCTGGGGAATGGTTTTCGATTCGTAACATAAATACAACTCAAAAATGTTACCTGATGTGGATATTCGCTAATAAGAGAATGGGGAATGTTGTAGTACGTAAAGTGGCTACTTAACCCAGCCAATGACAGGTCATAAGCCCTTTAAACGTTCGAATATCCATATTCCTGAATTTGAACCTACTTCATTTCTGTAAGGATGTAAAATGAAATAATTAAATGTTATAGGATTTCTTGTAACCCTTAAAACCCTAACATGCTATAAAGCTTTTGATTTATAATGTTAAATAAGCTCAAAATTTAAAAAATGTTTTAACCGGTATTACTAAATAAATCAATAATTTGAATGAATGTTCCATATATAATTTCATATTGCTTAGTTAATATTTGAATACGTTTCTGTTATTCAAATGCTTTTTTTAACCATATATTTTCGTACAATAAATATACATTCCATGAATGCATATATTCAAAGTGAAATTGTTCTTACTATCATTTAATTTGTTTAAAACAATAATCTTTGATGAAATTGTGCTTAGTGTGTTTATACTTGATACAGCTAAATGTCATTTGGCCATAAAATCATGTCGAATTAGTCATTAGTATGGAAACAGCCGATAGGGGTTGCGTTTCTCCCACGCCCCTGATTTGTGACATTCTATTTTCACCTCATATTACTACCTACCAAATTACTCGACATAAATATATAAGTGTATCATTACTATTAGACTCGAAGGATTGGACGCTTTTGGTGATAATAATTAAATTGATAGGTACTGTAAAAAGATATTAAAATGGAAAAATAACGGTCTTCGTTCATTTTACAATTACGTAAAACCGATCAAAGTTTTATTTCGGAACGTATAATAAAAGAAGTGATTAAGATATACTGCAGTTGGTGTACCAATGCAGTGCCCTATGCACCATTGGGTGGGGATACGAGAAAGAAGTAGTAGTAGTATAATACAATACAAACTCCTTTTGAAATGTCAGAATACATAATTATTGTTAACATGCTTTTTAAGTTTTTGTCAGATGGTTTATATAAATTTCAGAACTTTTTAAATCTAAGCTTTGAGCATTTCTGTGTTTTGGTCATTATAACTCACTAACTAACTATCACTCTATTTCACCCAAGGGGTAAGCAGATAGAATAGAACTCCACACCGCTCGTCTTGACACTTTTCCTTCGCTTCCTTCACATTTTTACATCTTGTCACGCACGTACGCGCTTATACCAATAATTTCAATTCTAATGTTGTCATTTAGCTATTTTCATATCTGTTGTTAAACTGATAACGTAGAACTTATAAACAACATTTTGAATTTGTCCAAATAACTGGATTTCACCCATTACGGGCTAACATTAAATTACAATTTGACATCCTAACAGAGACGAGAAAAAAATATGGAAATTCGGAAGGTAATGTGGATATATAGGCGTTTATAGGGCTTATGACCCATCATTGGCTGGGTGAAGTGAACACTAGATCAAAGAAAAACTAGCTGGTAAAAGTTATAAGCATAACAAATTTGAAGAGTCATCTTCAGGCGTTTCCTAGTAGTAAATTCCGTAAGAACCTCACTTACAATCATAAAGGTTTCTGCTAAAATGCTTAGCAATTTTCTCAGTGGATGACAGAGAGGTTCACATGTGAAGCGTCGCGCCATTTCACTGCATTTATACAAGTTCTGATAATTGGCTGATCTGGATGTTAAATACTAGGCGAAACGGGGAATGTTGTTATACATCAAGTGGCCACTTAACCCAGCCAATGACAGGTCATAAGCCCTGTTATCGCCTAGTTATCCATATTTCCTTCCAAACTTCTCGTCTCTGTTGAAATGTCAAATTGTAACACAGAACTTATCTTAAAATAATTAAACTAACTAACTAACCATCACGCCATTTCCCCGTAGGGGTTGGCAGAGAGGATAGAACGCCATACCACTCTGTCCTGACATACTTCCTTTGCTTCCTCTACATTCATACATCTTCTCATGCACATACGCCGATTATTCCGACGTTCTTGTCGTACTTGGTCATGCCATGTCTTTTTCGGCCTCCCTCGGCTTCTACATCCAGGCACACTTGCATTCAAACTTCTTTTAGTCGTTCTTTCATCACTCATTCGCTCCACATGACCAAACCATCGTAAAAGCCCTTTCTTAATTTGGTCGATAAGGCTTATCTCAGCCTTGCACTCTGCTCTAATTTCGACATTTGTACACCTATCATACAGTCTTACCACACATTCGCCTGAGAGATCGCATTTCAACAGCATTTAGTCTACTTTCATCCCTCTTTTAATTAGGGTTAATAAGAAAATTTTATTTCAACGTGGTTTTCTACATAAAAATATGAAGCGTAAGACTGACCATCTCGCCTTCGTGTAGGAAAATTATTATAATTCACTACACTTGGTATATGAATGCAGTATGCACCATTGGGTACGGATAATGAAAAGTAGTAATAGAGTGGCTTGATAGGTAAGGTAAAAAATGCACGGATTTACGTAGGTAAATTGAGAAGCAAAGGTCACTCAATGCCCCTACACATTATTTGTATAACAAAGCGTTAGCATTAATGTGTCTTTGCTTTAATGTAAAATTCCTGAATAAAAAAAAACTGATTTTACTGACAATGTTTGTTAAAAATTCATGTTCATAAAAATTATGTCGTAGGTAGGTACCAGAGTAGATACTTATAATAAATCTGTTTTACGCGAGTAAGTACTTTAAAAATATTATTAATGTTCCATATTCAATAATTTGATTTGAAATAAAATCATAAACTATGAGAATGTCATCGCAGTCACGTTTTTGAAATGGAAGTTTATGGATTCGCGATAAATAATTTTTACAAAGGTAAATGATAATATCCTTATTATTTGATATTGTAATGATTTTAAATTAACCATTTTTTTTTCACAATTTGGGTACCAAAATACTTATTTATAGTAGATGTTTAGCACGTTTACATTTTTGTTTGGTTATATCACCAAATTTTCGAGTAAAAGTTTGATCTTTCGGCCTTGAACCCATTAAAAACTTTTTTCCAGGCCCTTGAAATTTTTCTTTTCATTTTTTTCTTTAAATATTTTTCAAAGGCTGCTGTAAATTACCATTGTTTTATGTAACAAAGTTTTGCATCGAATTTAAATGAAAATATTTATTATTATGTCCCCTACTGACTTGGCCAGCCAATACGTAAATTTTCGTGCAAGGGTTGATTTTAGAAACGTTCAACCGAGAAAGGTACATTTCCCATCGCTTGGGCCAAATGAAATACTAGCTTTAAAGTACCTAACTAATAATACGCACTTCTTTAGATAGTATTTATCTATAATACTTTGTTTTTTGACTATTCGGAACACTGATTGATTAAAATTATCGTGTACACTTCATTAATAATGGTAGAAGGGGGCTCATTTTTCACCTAATTATGCATAAATTACTACGTTTCTACACTGGCACTGGTTTAACTATTTAATTAAGAATTTAGTTTTCAGCTTTTTTAGAGAATTTTTGAATGAAAACATGTAAAGTTTTTTTATTTAATATGTATTCTATTCTATTATTTTTGTATGATTTTTACAACATATCCATCTATGGTTCTTTCCACTTGGTATATGTTTACAATAGTTTAATCTGTCTTATATGTTTCATTTATATGGCTTTTTATGTTAAATGTTTTACGGTTGTTGGATGTTATGTTTTGTTGTTGTTTATCAAGGTAGGTAACATTGTTTATCTAGGAATCAAGTGACTTTAGGATACTCTACCTCCACTGTGTTATGGTGCAACTAGATCTGTACTAAAACAAGTTTATATCCTTTAGGGTAGACCGTACGTTCAATGAAACAAAGCAACATTTTTTTCCAGAAACTTAATGAGTGCGGAATAACTAAACGGGTGATATTTATTTCTCAAATAAACATCACTAGACTTTTTGTACTTCAATTAGATAAACAATATTCACCTCCTTACGTAGCATTCTTTCCGTTTATCAAATTAAAAATATTTCTCAAATTTAAAGTATATTTCATCGCGTATTTAGTTACGTATGGTCTGTGAACTAAAACAAAAAATGTTGCTTTGTTCTAGGTCCAGTTCGATCCCCACAACCCAAACAAATTTAATGCAATTGAAAAAGCGAAAACTCGAAACAGCCAATGAATTAGATAAGACAAAGGTCACGGGCTCCGGGAGAGGGAGGGCGGGGGAGGAGGAAGGTGACGCTATGGGTGGAGGGGAACAGGGGGGAGGCAACAAGAGAAGGAGGAGGTTACCTGAAGAAGAAGACACCGACGGTCCAGCTGCTCCACTTCCTCAGAAGAAAAGGGTCGTACCTCACGGATTCACCACGCAGCCCAGTCCATCGAGAAAACCTCTTAAAGACGGACATCCAGAAACGGAGGATGATGAAGTTCTCATCAGGGAAACCCAAGCTGCCCTCAAGAGCCTCTCGGGCAGTTGGCCGCACGAGCAACGAAATTCCCTTTACACTAGACCGGAACCCGAAGAATCCCGGCATTCGAAAACCTTTTCGAAGATAAAAAAACCAGCATTAAAATGTCACCGTCATCTGTTTCTACTTCTTCTTCGGGAAGTATGGACCACTCAAATTCACCGCTTAAAGACGACATTTCGTTTCGAGATCAAATCGACGCTAAATTTAAGAATTCAAACAAAATAGATAGCAAACCACAAAATAAATCCAATAGAAGATCGGACAAAGAAAATGATCCATCGAGAGAAAGAAACGATTCCCCAAAGCAGAATGAAAAATACTCCTCCGGATATGATCCTCCTGATTTCAACGAGATCGCCAGCGTAGAAAGTCCGAAGAGAAAAGAGATCATAGTAGTAATCAGAGATTGTCTCTTTACAGCGCGTATAAAGCCGCTACTGCGTCTCACCCTATATTTTCCCAATCCGCTTTCAAACCTCCACCCGAGATCAACAAGCACGCTAGAGTTCCGGGAAACTTAGGCCCATACCCTGCAGAAGCAACTTTTGTCGGTTACCCAGAAGGAGCTGTTCCCAATCACCACGGCATGTTAAGCGAGACCAAGCCCATTGTCCCGTCGAAGGTGGAGGAAACCGTCAGGTCTGAAGGTATCGGGGGTGTTAAGGAAGGGTTTGGGAAGCAGTATACGGTGCTGCAACCTGCGGGGGCTGGCTCGCGGGCCACGGCCTTGCAAGAGGCGGCCCGGGGGGCTCCCAGCGTGGCCGCTGTGGCGGAACTGCGCCCTCCTCCAGCCCTCTCCCCCGCCAGCCTCTCAAGAGGTGAGACCCTATCTAAAATCAATTGGTATTCATATCAGTCAATATAAATATGTATGGAGAAGGTTGCATTATGCACTTTGGGGGATAATGTTAGAATTCAAATGATAACTACTTAAAAACATTATCCCCGATTTCTAATTAAGAATTAGCTAACAAAGCAATAAAATTAAATTTTAAGAGTGAACGAAAAATGGAGAACTGGCGATTTTGTACATAATAGTTTATTTAAACGATTTAGCTATAGTAATAATAATCCCCGGAAAAAATAAATGAAATATTGAATATTTAAAGTCTCGTTTTATACACTTATACCTAAAACTAGGGATTTCTCGTGTACCATAATTGATTGTTTGGTGTCTTTGAATATAAATATTAACTACTCTTTTTTGCTAAAAAATCCACGTTGATTTATTAAAATTAGTATTTTTTTAAAACGATTTATATATTTTCTATATTTAATTTTCTCCTTCGAACTTTAGTAGAGCTTTCTATTACAGCGCAGTCTGTAATGAAAATCTTATCTGAACACATTTTCTTCGACTATCTCGGCAATAATTAGGCCTAGTTTCAGCCAAAGAAAATGTGCGCAATACTTTTTTATCTTTCAGAGTCCTAATGAGTTACTTTAAATCTTTGAAATAAGTTCACCATGGAAAGATAGCCATTTTCTTTTCTTTTCATAAACCACAAAAAGTTGAATCAAAATGTTTTAGCTAATTCGTAAATGTATGTACATAGAACCAAATAACTGTTTTTAAACATTTTTTATGAATATCTTGACCTTCTGTCGCAAGAAACCATTAAATCAGGATTTTATCAATAAAGTGTACCTAATCTAAAAAAAGTCGGACAAACTTTTGTCGTCGGATTTCCCATAATTTTCAATAAAAAGAAAGTTACCAAACTTTTATCTCTGTTTAAAGTTGTCACCAAACTTCCGCCATGGTCCTCATTGAGCCTGTCATGTTTAGTGGGTTTTATTGTTTGCAAATATATTTATCGTGATCGACTTCTAACTTCGACGTTTCTTCTGTTTATAAACATTGTCTCGAAAGTTTTTATTATTTTCGGGGACTTTGTAAATAGGAATAATTGTATGTTGTATTTTCTTTTAGTAATGTTTTTTTATCTGTATCTATCTATCTTGGCCTGCAAAACTATATGTTTCTTTTGTTTTATTTGTAGTAAAGAATGATTTTAATAGAACAATCGACGAACTTACTGTAAATACGAAGAAACGTATGCTGAGATTATCTCTACCAAAATGTGTATTTTTCGTCGAGTCGCTTTCTCCTCAAAACATGCAAAACTTCAAAACAAACACTTCATCGGTAGGTAGGTATTAGTATAACAGGCTTTCAATTAAGAAAAGTCTCGTGCGTTGATTACTGAAACAGACATTTTACTAGTTTTCGAGAATAAATACACACGTCTCGTTTTATGAAAGACTTTGGAACTCTGTTTGAGTTAAATTGCGCTGGATACTTTGTCAGACTGTCTTGTGTAAATAAGACGCCAGTGCAGTCTTTAATTAGCACTCCTGCAACTTGCAGGAGTGCTAATTAAAGACATTTAACATTTATACATTTATAACATTTATACTATAAATGTTACAACATTTATACTATACAGGATATAGCTTCAAAATTGACTAAAGTCTTCTCTTAGGACGCGAAAGTAATTAAGTAAGTATGTACAGTCTTTAAAGAATTTAGAAGCGATTCACTGCGTCTGCGTCTTTTCCATTTTAGTTGTTTACCGATTTTTTTAAAGGTGTTGAATTAATTATTGTGCCCTTATGGTAGTATCACTATTTAAAATGAACATTGTGTTAGCAAGAAATTAAAAATCTGAGAATCTTAATCGAGAACCTTGTTTTTTGGAAGGTTTTTCCCCAACCAAATAAATGAGTTAATAGCAGATTATTTTCTTTACGGGAGGGGCAAGATTTTAAGTTACGTTTTGACAATGTGTGCCGTATTTAATCTATAACAATTTAAGTTTATAATCCTCTAGGCTCATTTTCAAGGCGTAGGCGGTGTCCTCGACTAGTGTCAGAGGAGGCGAGGGCGGGGGTGGGGGATGCAGGCGGAAAAGAAAGTAAGCAAAAAGAAAGGCCACAGTCCACAGGGCGGCGGCGCGACCCCGCCCTACCCCGCTCCCCGCTCCGCCCTCGGGCCCGCCCTACCCGCCTATCAGAGCTCCGAGGTGGGCGAATCCGGAAGAAAAATCGTTTCGCTTCTTTTCTGGGTATAAAAAGAAACCGCAACTGTCGGGTGGGAGTATTCCCCTTCCCTCAGCCCCTGCGCAGATCAGATGTCAACCCGCCCACGTGTGGGCCTTTGTGTGTTGTTAACGTCTTTTTTTATTACTCCACCGACGGATTTTTTTCCTCAGAACGCCCACCAGGTGGGGGCGCTTACTGGAATAGCTGTGGGTGGGTGTAAAGCACCAAGGCGCGTACTTTCTTCACCCTAGGCTTTATCTGCATGAAACAATACGTTATGTATCACTAAGTTTCTAATTAAAATAAGATTTAAACGCTTACGCCTCTTTTGAGTTAGTAAGTATTTATATTTCAATATCACAAATTAACGTTTAGGTTACGCATATCCAATAATATATATTGTTTTATTATCAACGGTGGTTTTTCAGATGCGATTGATCTCTCATTTGACAAGTAT
This sequence comes from Micrasema minimum, assembly GCA_022494985.1. Classification (NCBI taxonomy): domain Eukaryota; kingdom Metazoa; phylum Arthropoda; class Insecta; order Trichoptera; family Brachycentridae; genus Micrasema; species Micrasema minimum. The sequence continues at coordinate 15,644 of JAGVSP010000581.1, forward strand.
TATGTATGTGGTTCCTATTTCAGTCCTTTTTGTTATGTTCGTTTTGTCATGTATCAGTAAAAATAATTTTCAAATAATTAATCTAGATAAACCGTTATCATCAATTACCCTTTGTTTTCTGTATAATATGATTTATTCTCTTTTGAATACTTTATTCTAAATACCGTATGATGGTATTGTTAGTTTTATGTAGTATTTTTATTCTAATAATTTTATGGTTTAATTATTTGCAGAAGGAAACAAGTGCCCGACACCCGGTTGCAATGGCCAAGGACACGTCACAGGGCTTTACTCCCACCACCGAAGGTGATAAATTATACCAAAATTTGAATAATCAGTCATTCAATATGATACAGTTAGTTCAATTTTAAAGCTTTTGTTTCTTTTATTAGCCTATCCGGTTGTCCCAGGAAGGACAAAGTCACTCCTGAGAGTAAGTACAATATTATAATATTAATCAATGTGTTTTATTCCTAGCTCTAGTTGTCATTGCTTCGCTTTTATGTAGAGTTTTGAATTAGATTGAATATTGGTTTTTTAGTTGCGGGTTAGAGAGCAGTCATTTGCTTTGATAATTTTGTGTTCCATACATTATTTAGATTTTAATTTTTTACTTTGCAATTTATTTCATTCCACATCGTATTTTGTTATCTTATTCATTATTTTTTTGTTTATCCCAAACCTGAAGTTCACAATCCAATATCGATATGCGAGGCTCCCGCACCCGACCAACATTGAGTATAACCAACCACCGAGCTAGCAGGTAATCGCGGATTTCTTTTTCTTTTGTTTTTACTTTTATAATTTTATCTTATTTTAAACGTCACGTTTCGAGTCAAGGAAAGTGGAGGGAATCGGTAAAATAACATTTTCTTTTGTTTTGTACCTTTTTGAATTGATTTTGTTGTATTTAAACAACTCTCTACCCGCTGTGATTGAAAGTATAGTTTTGTATTTTTTTTATGTATTTTTTATTGAATTTTATATCATTTGCGTTTTAACTGTGTTTGTTCGTAACATCTTGTAAAAAATATCAAATCTAAACCACCAGACCCATCAAATGAAATCTTTTCTACGGTCATGGATCATGGTGCGAATTTTATTTGACTAAATTATTTGTGTTTTTTTCGTTTCGGTATCTTGTTATTCGTCCAATCTGTCCACTAACTTTATTTATTCAGTGAAACAGCAAAAATATCAATAACATGACAAAATTCATTACCTTCTTAAGAAGATGCGCTGTCACCTGACCGCGGCCTTTTTTCCATACAATCGTAGACCTTCATTTTCTCCCTGGAATTTTACACGAGAGTAATGATTTTTTCACACTTCTTAGATATCGAAGCGCGTTTGCATCGTTTTATTTTATTGAAGACATAAATATATTATTTAAAAAAATAAAATCATACAAACAAGCTTCTGGTCGATATCAAAACTTATTAAAAATCATTCCTCTAATGCTAACTTGCGGAAAGAAAATCGAGGAGCCACGGGGCACGTGAGATCGCATCCTCTTCAATTATTCTTTGAAATGATGAGAACATTATATTAAAAAAGTTTATTTTGGTTATGTTGTTAATTCCGTTTATTTGGATTAGTCTCTCGATTTGGTTTGATTACCTGTCGCGCCAGTTGATTATACTCAGTCTGACTGTCGGCTTGTGTGTTGTGTGGTCCCGGTAGTCCTGGCGATGCACGAGACGATCTTGAAGTGCCCCACGGAAGGCTGTAACGGGCGAGGGCACGTGAGCTCCAACCGCAGCACGCACCGCAGCCTGTCGGGCTGTCCCACCGCCGCCGCGCGCAAAGGCGGCCGCGCGCGACCACCGACAGCACGCCGCCCTACTGCGGGCGCGCAGTCCGCACGTCGCTTCATCAGGTCAGGCACGGCCGCACGGGACACCCAACCCCCCGACACATCCTCTACACTCATCTGATTCTATCCCTCATATCGAGCACCTTGCCAAAATTGCATTTTCTCTCAAATTATTTACTGTAAAGTGCCCATTTATGAGGTTCCTTTTTTTAGGTATACCTGAAATGAAGAAAAAGATCGAATATCTTCAAAATAAAGTCGAAATGCATTCGTTGTTTATCAAGTTTATACAAATAAAATAATTTAAGTACCATGCTTAAATACCATTTACAAAGATACAAACTTAAATGTAAAAATGTGATATTTTGCCTTGGAAAAAGGTGGTCGATTTATCGGGTACCGCATCCCTGCTATATAGGATACCCAATAACTAACTAACTAACTAACTAACCATCACGCCATTTCCCCGAAGGGGTAGGCAGAGAGGATAGAACGCCACACCACTCTGTCCTGGAACACTTCTCTTGCTTCCTCCACATTCATACATCTTCTCATGCACGCACGTCGATTATTCCGACTTCTTACATCAGATTTTACCAACCGAAATGTTCGCATAGATCACTTCAGTTTCAAAATTTTCTGCTACCAGGAATTAGGTATCTAACCGATTAATGGGCACTTTCCTCTACTTTTATTTCTTAATAAAAAGTACCCTCATTTGTCCGTCTCATGGTGCAGTCGTGCAGTGGACAGCACGTTGGGTTACCATGGATGGATGAGGTAGAGGGTTTGATTCCCGACAGGGTCAATGTGAAATAATGATTAAATACAATCCGCTTAGTGATTATCAAATGGTTCTTTGAAAATGTAATAAATTTCTGTTTTGTAATTGGTAGAAAAATAAATATTCAAATCAAAATTTTATCACAATACAAAATATCATATACACAAATAGACGTTTTATAAAATATGTTATATAATGTTTAAACTGAGATTATATTTTTTTAATATTTTTTACATATCACCATTACGTAGAAAACATTTATCATTCTTTTTCCCCGTTTACATTATTTAATTACTTTTTCTGGTTTTTGTTAGTAAAATGACATAATTACTTTTTTTTTCAATTGCCTATTTCATGTTTTATTTCGAAGTCATTTTTTTCTTTATTTAAAAAAAAAGCAATATCTTCCAACCAACCAGAAAGAAAGTGGTGTGAGTGGGTTGAGTCTACGAACCTTATTTTGTATAGAAATAAATGGTTTTAATTTTGGACGTGTTCTGACTATGCATTTTTTATTCTTACAGTTTCCAGTGGTCAATCAGACTTCAGTCCGACCAGAGTGAGCGGTCAGCCCCTGGTCCCCCCGCTACCCTCCCCCACCCGACCCTCTGGACTCCTTTTACGGCTCCAAACCTGTCCGGAGACCTCAGAGTCCTGAGAGAGTCAGCCCTTTCCGGGTGAAGACCGAACCCAAAGCGGATCAGGAGACCCGCTCCTGTCGGTCCACCCCGCCGCCCCCTAGCCAGAGATACGACTATCTCAACCAGGACTCCAACTCCTCCTCCGTGTCCAGTATGGAGACCATGGCGGCCAGGGGGGTCCCTCACCAGCAGGGGCCGCCGCCCCCGCCGGGCTACGGCCCCCCAGAGGCCCAGCGCTCCCCCTACGAGCACGCCCCTCCCCCGGCAGATGATGCCTACGTGCGATCTTATGCGCAAATGAACGAACTCTCCGGTCTAGCACGCCCTGTCGTGAGCTATTCCGATATGTCCAGTCGAGGGTACGAAGGACACAGGCCGTATGAGGGCGGAGCCGGAGCTTTTGACCGGTACGAGCCTTCCAACGGAGGCGGCGCTTGTGGCCTGCAGCAGCGCGCTCCATACCCTTACATGGCACCCCTAGAAGAGGACAGGTACCAGGAGCACTCTTTGCCCCCCGCGCCGATCCTCAAGACAGATCACTCCGATCAGGAACAAAGTGCGGGGCCGATATATCCGAGGTAATTCACTTCAATTTTGTACAGAAGCATTCGTAGCGAATTGATTGCATATTTAACAAAACGTCGTTTTTAATACACAAGTCTGGGTAGCGCAACGTGTTTTAGAACTAAAACCAGTCATAAAGTAATATCGATAGCATAATATAATTCCGCTTTCTGAGTTTGCTAATCGCATCCTATTTCCAGACCAATGTACCACTACGACCCCTCCACCGGAGCCGTGCCCCCGGGGTTCTCCGCTATTAACTTGTCCGTGAAGATAGCCGCGGCGCAGGCTCAGGCCCAAATGAAGGGAGGGTCTCCCTCTCCGCGCGAAGGTCCCGTCATGGACCTATCCACGTCTAACATCACCTCCACCAGTCCGCAGGTTAGAAGCGAAATTCAATCTAATTAATAATTGAAACTGAGGATCTTGTCTTTTCGTGGTGTTTTTGTAAGGCATTCATGGTTTTGTTTGCAGGGTGCCTACGCATCTCCTCAGTACGGGGGCGGTGGAGGGCGCGCGCGGGGCTCCCCGGGCGGGGGCGGCAGTCCACAGTCGCACATGGCCGCCAGCCCCCAGGTCCCCTCGCCGCAGGGGCAGACGCTCGACCTGAGCGTCTCGAGACTACCGCACGGGTTAGTTCACTGAAAATCACTTTGAAGCGACATTTTAAACTGATACCTTGCAGTTTTACTAGAATCTTTTAATTTTGGACCATTTCAAGCAACTTTCAAACTACAGCCTTAATGTTTTACTATAGTTTTGAAGTTTAGACCATCCGAAATTAGTCCAACATCCAAAATTTTAATTGGCTCTTCGAGTGCTATCGGTTCAAACTATCATGCCACATTTTGAGACTGCATTGCAAAAATTTACAATTTTGTGTTTTTATGCAAATCTATTTTCATTATCTCGCATTTTGTTAATATAAGATTTTTGAGTTGCCTAAAATTGAATATTTCGGCAGCTTTAAAAGAAACTGTTTTAAGAGAGTATTGGAACTTCTTCCTTTTTACTTATTTCGCTGGTATATTAATTTATTTGAAAGTGAATATAAATGATCTGTTTTCCACCAGGGATGCTTGGTGCAGAGCACGTGGGTTCCCTGGGGCCGTGGCAGCCTACAGCCGTGAGTCGACTCCTGACAGTGGCGGCTCCCATCCTTACCTTGATGCCTACCACCGGGATCCTGCTGGTAACTCTTATTTTTAATTGTATTACATATCCATTTATTTCATTTCTGCACCATACTGCCTTGCGGATCACATCGGTATAAAGATTTTATAATGAGCATCTGATATCTACAGCTTACGCTGTGTTTACATTATCAGGTAATCTGTTGCCGTAATCAGCAATCTTCAGTCACCATTTTTTTGTTATTTCAATTTTTAGAAAGTTTACCGAATAATTGTTAGATACATTTCTTAGAGAATGCATGGTTTCACGTATTTACAATGTAAATTGGCGACCAAAGATTACTTATTGAGCCTACATATTAGTTCATATGAACGAGCTTTTTGGTGTTACCTTAAAATTAATATTCTACGTTTTATGAAGCTTCACAAGACACAAATATGAATAGCTTTAAGAAGTAACCTGATAAGTTTTTTTTGGACTGTTCATAAGTAATGCAAATCGAATAATAACTCTTAAAAAATATCATTATCATAACATCATTTAAATTAGGTATAGGTACAACAAAAAATCGAAAAAATTAAATTCATGCTTGCATTAAAAACGATACTTGCTTAATTTATTTGCCTAGGTAAACTAAACTAACCGTTCTACATATTTTTCGTGGAATACGTTTTTAATAGCAGGACCAAAGTTGAATTGTTTCGTTTTCTTTTTTTTTTAAATATCCGCGATATTCCATGGCGGATTTTCCTTCATATTTGAAGCGAGAATAGCTCGCAGCCTTTTATACTCTGGCGGAAATTCGTCGGTCGCTCTTTCGATTTTTGAACGTGGCCGCCGCGATAAAATTGTCGGTATGCCTGTTATTCTTTTTTATTAAAAAAAGCACATGACTTCCGTATCCGACGTAGCGTACTGCCCTCCTTCCCCTCGCACATGGCGACTTATTTTTTCATGAATTCCGCTGCCGCTGCAAACCGACATCCATTGTTGTCTTTCATGTTTGTTTTTTTCATTCGTGCCTTGTTTACTCTTTCTAACGTGGATGTTAAAAATATGGATGTAAAATGTTTATTGTTACTGTACTTATTAATTTTTATAACAATAGTTATTCATTTAACTGTAAATACCTATATCAGATACTCGTGTATGTTTTTATGGCGTTATTGGCAAAAACTAGGTCACACTATTTTTATCTTAATTTATGTAGTGTTTCATTCTCTCTGTTAATTTTTGTGACCGAAAAAAAACATTTAGAGAACAATAAAAAATATAAGAATTTTGCACAAGGCTAAATAATTGCGTCTTTTGCTTATTTAAAAGCTTACTTAAACTTATTTAAAAAAATTGTTAAAAAATCTTTAATAATATCTAAAATTTGGAAACAATACCTTTGTTTAAATAAAATAATATAATCTGCGTTAGCATAAAATCAAAGTCCATCAAAATTTTATTTTAACTATCACAATGCGGAAATGTTTGGAAAAAATATACTGCTATCTTGCACAAATATATTTTATTGTTCTGAAGGTTGGGCTGTTCACGAAACACTAAAAAATATCGCTTACTGAGCCATTTATCACTACTTAACACGTTTTTTCCTGGATCGACTTTATTAACATCACATTATTTTTATTTTTATAAATTAGTTGTTTTGATTATGATTCTTTAGTAATGCAATTTTTTTTTAGTATTTATTTAGTTCTTTTATCATATTAAATATTTTAAAAAAGGGTAGGTTGTACCTTATGTTATGAATCTCCAGTAAATGTTAAAAATTTAGAAAATTGGTAAAAAAACAATACAAAAAACAATTTGCTGCAATTATTACAGTTTATCAGCGAGATAAACAACTTCAAAACAATCAATATTTTTAATACTACCTACTATTACTACCACTACTACTACCTTCCCTTATCCGCACCTAATGGTGTATAGGCACTGCATTAGTACACCAAGTGCAGTGTACAACATATCTTGTTTTTTTTTTTTTTTTACACAAAGATAGGATGATCAGTCTTACGCTTCAGTACCAGTCCAACGTAACTATCTAAATAACTAACCATCACGCCATTTCCCCGAAGGGGTAGGCAGAGAGGATAGAACGCCAAACCACACTATCCAGGCATACTTCTCTTGTTTCCTCCACATTCATACATCTTCCCATGCGCGCACGTCGATTATTCCGACTTCTTACATACCCACTTACCCAAGGTAACACATATTAATATGAAAATCACATGTAAATAAATATTTCATGTTGACAGGAATCAGTAACCAAATGCACTACCACTATGCTACGAGGTGGACCGTCGATTTTTCAATAACTGATATTACTTTTATTTAAACTTTTAACACTTTGTAAAAACTAACCAACCATCACGCCCCAAAGAGCATTGCCTGTTCGTGTGTATAAAATTAAATACTAAAGTATGTAGGCATAATATAAGAATTTAAAAATATAACACTATTTGATAATAGTGTTAATATAACACTTGCGAGTTTTTTCCTTATTACATAAATGTATTATTGCTATCACTATCTCTAACCCATTTTTTTAGCACTTCTTTTAAATATATTATTATGTATACTTAAAATATACTTAACCTCATTGTTTAGGGCATTGAACAATTTTGGTGTTACGTAGTTTTGCAATGTGGTACTTGGATTAGATTACTAAGTCTTCGATTACTTCGAACGTGATTTACTGAAAATAATGTTATCTGTTACCAATAAATTTATCATATTCAGAATTCCTGTCTCATAGAATAGTTGCTCAAAGGGATACATAATTAAAGGTTTCCTAAACATGATCCTAATTTTTTTTTGAGCAATTTATAATGACTCTGTATGTTTATCAGGGGCTCTCCCCCATCCAATCATCCCATACAACGGAGATAGAGCATAGTAAACCATTATTATTACTTTTACAATACATAACAATATCAATGTTCGTCTTCTGCGTAGCGCTTTGGTCAAAGACTTTGTTTACATTTATTTGTTATTTACCAGACGAAACCGTAAAAACACAATTTTAGTACAAGTTTTTTTGTACTTATCCAAGGGGAGAACTGGAAGCTTACACGCCACTCGAGAACACGTTTTAATTAGCTTTCAATTCTTCTTTTCTTTGCCGCCTGTAACAAATATTGTGTAGCCTGTTTCTATACGAAAGAGTTAATTTGTTTTTCACTCAATTTGGTTCGTTACATAATATTACGTTACCTCATTGCTTTTCATTGGCTTCCATTCTTCATCAAATTAATCTTTTGCTAATTTTTAGCTATTAATTGTTTTGCTTCCTACGTAGAGCATATGAATTCCACATTTCACTCAACAAAAGACCTTTTTTTAAAGAAATTTTTTTTGGTGATCAATTTTCCGGCTTTAATTTTTCAGGACCAGAATCCAGTAATAAAAAATGACCATTTGTTTTCGTTATGCCAAGGGCTATTTTCTCCAAAAACTTGCTCACTGCCTTTATCCCTATTCGCTTCGATATTGACATGACCAAATCTGAATAATTTGACAGAGATGGTATCAAACACATCGAAAAAATCACACTAAATGTCGACAAATACATCGTAAGACTTCATTGCAAAATTTCGTGAAATAAATATTTGACGAGCATTTCACTTTTTAGTCGCTTTTTCAATGTGAGTATTTACTTTTTATTTTCAACTTTATTTTCTTACTTTAATACCTATGCTATATTCAATTATGATGCAGCTTTTATTCATTTTCCTTTTTTCAAACACCACGATCCGTCCCCGTTCTTTTGTTTTGGGCCGATCGCTTTTTGTTATGCAAAACAAAAAAATGCGAAAAATTCCCGCCATAAGGTCGCTGTAAATTACCAATAGGGGGTGGAGGCTCTCCTCCGGGACGTCGGAACGCGATGTGTTAAATTAAAACATCGCCAACTTGTAGGGAAAGGGGTAGTGGGTACCTGTTTTAGCTAGCTCACTCTGCAGAGGCAAACTTAGAATCCAAAAACATGGATACAGATGTATTTTTTTTTTACTAAAAAAAGAAACATTTGTGTTCTTGTGACACTCAAATATTTTGGATTTGGGGCCACTTCCAAATATATATAATTGTACCAGAGAGTAGATTATTTTACATATTTACTTAACCTCAACCTGCCACCTGCGTTTTTGATTCAAAACCTTCAGTAATTTTATATTTCCCCCTACTTCAGTAATATTTTAACACTTTTTAAATGTATCTTTGATATGTGTATGTGTATACATTTGAAGTTTCGTTGCGCTATTGAGAAATATTTTAATATCTGAATTTCGATCCTGATTTCATTTATGTAGGTATGCTTCATAAGCAGAAAGATACAAGGACGTTTGACAGCATGATCAAATAGTTTGTAATTCTAAAAAAAACATTTCGTTTAAAAAATGTCTTGTGTGTATTAGAAGCTAAGTGTTGTATTTTATCATTACACTATCAGTCATTTCGTTTGGCTAGTAAAACCGGAAGAAAAGAAATGAAATTTCTAATCATTTTCCACTTGGGTTATTATTTTATTTCACCAGTCCGGCCCTCTTAGCGGGTCCCTGCCGGGGCTAATAATGGAATATTCACATTTCGCATATTTGATTTATCCCGTAAGAGTTTCCCCCGGGGCCGCCTGTTAAGTTACCTTTTTATTCCGTCCGAACCTCCGCGCGACCAGCGGCCAGTTTGCCGCATTTTTCCTTTTTCATTTTCATAACAGGGCTGATTATTAACATGCTGCTGATGGGCTGCCGTGGACCGTGACGGTATTAAATGTGACCGTTAAATATTCTGGTCCCTTTGTGTAACTCGCCCGGACGAAATGATCAAATGGTTTTCTGAAATTCGCACGACAATATTACTTTCCTTTTCGTCAATATGAAAGTACACTTCACTCGATTTGTTATTTACTCACGTCAATACATGGATACTTTGGTTCTGACAATAATCTTACTTATTTCCTACCCGAATACATATCTTTAGGCAATTGAGTTATACATTAACACAATAATTATATAAAATATATTTGAAATAGCAGATTAAATCCCTCAAAATTAATACAAAGTTTTAACGAAAATCTGGTGCAACTTTTATAATTTTGAAATAAATAACAACGGATCTATATAATCAGTTGTATATTTTTGTCGTCTCCAAATAACCGAATAGCATAATTATAAGGCAATTTTAGGTTTTTTAGGAAGCCAATTATTGGCTTTGTTTATTAACTCTCAACTTGATTTAAAAAATAATAATGCTGATAACTTTGAACAACTTATGTAACGGTACAATGATGAAAACTCCCATCCTTTCCCTAGACTGCAACCGTTTTAAAGATTTTTTTGTCAGTCCACCACAACTCCACCAATTTGTTAATGCTAATCCGCAAGATTTAATAGATTCAGTTTTAACTAAAATAGAGAAAAAGAGAAGGCTTTATACGCGACCAAACGTTTTCATTGCCCCTATCACTGTTTCGGCTGTAAAACTGTCATAAACGCATTCACCTCAACCTACTCGAGGAACTGGCTCAAATTTGCAGGATATTAGTAAATCTACCCCATTTTTAGTCGTTGATAACAACTACCTCCCGCCCAAGGCGTAACATTTCGCTTGTTGACAGGTTACGCAGCGGCGAGCCCCCACCCCGGGTACGGCATGGCGCAGCCCGAGTACCCCGGCAACGGGTACGCGCCCTACCAGTACCAGTGCGGGGCCGCCTACCCGCCCGCCTACCCGCACCCGCCCGCGCCGGCCGCCTACAGCCCGGGGGCGGCGTGCTATTCAATGCCGCCGCCGCAGCACCTCCCGCCGCACGACAAGCAGCCCAAGGACCCCAGGTAACAAACTTGAACTCAAAATACGTTGGTCGAAGGAGTATCGGGAGACCTAAATAAAGAGCATACCAACTCCACCACTTGCCTCGCGGCCGCATTCCCATACAAACGTATTCCTCGATTTTCTCCCTGGAATTTAACATTAGAGCAATGATTTTTTCACACATTTCAGACATCGACCAGATGCGTGTTTACATCGTCCTTGTTTTTTGATATTTTATTTGTTAAACGAGATAAATAAATTATTAAAAAATAAGACGATACAAACACGCATCTGGTTGATCTAAAATGTGTGAAAAAATCATTGCTCTAATGTTAAATTTCAGGGAGAAAATCGTGGAATACGTTTGTATGGGAATGCGGCCGCGAGTCAAGTGATGGAGTATGCTCTGAAGGTGGTTGGATTGCGTGGACAGAAACACCGCATCGTTGGGCATAGACGTAGGCATAGAGTGAAGAAGTTTCTTGGAGACGGTCAGGACCCTCAATGGGTTGTAGCTGCGGAGATGATAATGATAGTACACAGTTTTACACCCGTATTCATGACATCTACATATTGTACATATGCCTCGCGTGAGACTTAACCATGCATACCTATTTTACAAGGCATCAAATTCTCGGCGTCCCAAACTTCCACTGTTGACAATCCCTCGCGAGTTTACGTCAGAACTAAAGGATGTAGACTTGACTTGAGATGATACACGGGAACTGTCGGCCGATCGCTTGGCATGGAGGCAGTTTATGGTTTATCCATATTCTCCACACAGAGAGCAAATATGGAATGACAGTGGTAAGCAAACTTGGCTACCGCGTATGAGTTCATGGGTTCGATTCCCGATATGGTCAAAATGAAAGTTTTAATTAAATGTGATGATCACGTAAAATATTTGTCCATACAGAAACGTCTATTTCGGCGTGGACGTCATAGGCTTTACAGTTTATGTCTATGCCATTCACACATTGATATTTTATTTATCTCTATCGTCAAGCAACTGCCCATACTATGAACTATTTTCGCTGACTTTTTTCGGGCACTATCAACAATTCATTGCCCATCGTCTTCGTAACTTCGCTCTTGATTTAGTTTTTAAAAAGCAGACAATACAGCCTGTGGACATTTTTGGGATGTGCCCAGCCCACTGCGATTAGTATATCAAATCAATGTTATAATACCCGATTCACTTTTTTTATTCAAAATAAACAGAATTCGTGACAACATACAAAGTTACCTCAGTAAATTAAATACTTACATAATATTTAGCGTTAATTTACTCCGAATACAATGCGGGGCCATATTATACAATAAATTACATTCTATCTGCGCGACTGCCTCGCTAAACGTCGACCTAATTCCTCGCAATTCCTGGCACTCGACTCCATGGTAGACAGGGCGTGAAGGTTAAATAAACAAATTGGAATCACAAATATTCGCTGCATCCAGCGAGAACCTCACTCGGAAGAAGGGGCGGGGTGGAGAGAGGGAGGGAGAGAGGGAGAGAGGAGCCTCCCCCTCTCTCCTCCCCTGCCTCCCCGGGGATGCACCCCTAGTGGAGCTTATTCTATTACGCTATCCTAATCGCATTCGCAATATCCATTTTAAGCACATCTAAAACTCCTCTTCTGGCAACACCTACGTACGCGGTACTGCGCGGAAGCCCCGTTTTGTTAATTAAAGTAATTACTCTTCGTACTGGAAATGCCAACCTTTATCCTAATTGACGTTCAGCAGACTGCAGGAGACGAAGGAAGGCCTAGAAAAGTATCCATAACGCACCGCATCGTAAATCGGAAATATTATTATGGCCTCGGCTTATTTAAAAACGATTTAGGTACTACAAACCTCTTATTTCTTGTCTATGGATTGATGGCCTAACAACACACGACTTTTTAAACTTCCAATACGTGATATCGCTAACTTCATTGTTCGAAGATGGATTCGTATTATTTTCCATTGCCTGCCTAATATTTTACAACCTGCTGTACTGCCTATTATGGTAACACGTCGTCTCACTCGTCCGCGCTGATTTCCGGTCAACTTGAGAATGCATTTCCATAAATTCGCACGTGACAACCGCTTCAAAGTTTTATTTCTAGCTCATATTAATAATTATGTTTCATTTATTCAGACGACGCGCTACGTCACTTTTGCACCACCTTACTTGTGTAGTTAAGATATTATTTTAAACTTTTGACGTGATAACGTCTATTAAATCGATGAACGCCGGCTGCACACGCGAAAAAGCATGACTCATTGTCACGTTCCGCCTGAGCCGAGTGTGCAAGCGAGAGCGCGGAACAAGCGATAGAGAGGCACGATCGGCTTAAGCGTTCGGTTTGTGCCCCATCTATCTCTCTTCCTCTCCATCGGCCGATGCGTCCGAGTAAAAGGGAGACAGCAGCAGCACACAAGCTACAAAGTGAAAGTGAAATTGTCATCACCAAAATGAAATAAATCACCAAATTGTGCACTTCCAGACCAAGTAAATATGTTTAATTGTATAATTACAATCACTTACGTTATCACGTAAAATTATCGTCCGTAAACCGACTTTACAGACAACCAAAGTTTTTTTTTTAATAGTATTTATTTAAATTGATTGTCAAAATAACGAATAAACACGAATAAAACTAGACACATGCCTACAAAAAATTATGATTGTTTTGATGATCCGCGCTTTTTGCCTTGTAATTATTGTATTTATGAGCTAGGTACCGTTATTCCCAACTCAGTCTTCTTCGGTAAAATCAAGTTTTTTCTTCATTATTTTCGGTCTGATGAACGTTTGATTAGCGCCGCACATTCGCCAAACAAAATTTAGTCTGCGGGTTTTAAACAATACCAAAATAATTAGTGTTGGGAGGTGGGACGTGTAATAATTATTATGAACATACATAATTCATTAGCTAACTAGAGACGAGAAGTTAGCGCTCGCGTGCTCTTGCGACTTGCAACTTTCCCACTTTGGACTGTGGACACACCTCTGTCGACACTGTAAATGTGAAGCTATTTTCGGCTCAGTAGCAGAGAAAGAAAGAAGCTTTACCAACTGTACATTTAAATTATGCGTATAATATTGTACACGTGTTGTGATTCTGATAATAAATGAATTCACAGATTACTACACTACGATACAATGTGTAGGTACTTCATATTCTTGCTAACACCACCAGTCAAAGGTAATAGTGCACTTTTCAAACAATAAAAGTCTTTATATTCAAATGGATGGCGAGATCTAACTTCCACAAAAAAATTCGGCTTCACTTAAAACAGTATTCATTTTACACTATATACGAAATTAAGATATTTGAAATCAGTGTATGTATACCTATTAAAACATTAAAAGCATCTTTGTGATCAGTTATAAATATTAAGATGGAAAAAAAAAATACAATATTAGCTTTAAGAAAAAAAAATTATAGCTAAATAAAAATGTACAAACAAACAAAACAAACAATCGTTGTGTTTATTTCCGTAAACTTAAATATAGATACATGTAATAGGTAACTTGAAAAAAAAATTATAGCTAAATAAAAATGTACAAACAAACAAAACAAACAATCATTGTGTTTATTTCCGTAAACTTAAATATAGATACATGTAATAGGTAACTTATATGTGCAAATAGGTGTCTTCTTTACTTTATTTTTGTACGTAGGTGTGTATCTACTTGTACTCATAATAAAGCAAGACCCAAATAAAAATATGGTATTTAGCCCAAAGTTTAAGCAGTGGGTAGGGTAGGCAGAGAAGATTGAACGCCACATCACTCTGTCCTGGGCAACTTTCTAGTTTAAAAAAATGCTGTTTCCTGTCTAAAGCATCGATTGCGATTGCAGCGTTATCGTGATGAAATAAGCCATCAGTCTTACGCTTCGGGTTTCCGTTTAGAGTAAGTTACATATACATATGACAAGCCATTGCACTGTAAAGCAAAGTGGGTTACTGAAGACTATTTTCAGATTGTTTTAATGGCATCGAATACTATACAAGAATCACTGCAATGGCACTTTTACACGTTAACACGCGGCATGAAATTGGGATCGAGTTTCAATTGATCGGTAATACTATGGTGAATATTTTACATGAATTACTACTAAGTACTACTACTTTCCCTTATCTGTACCCAATGGTGAATAGGCCACTGCGTCGGTACACCAAGTGCAGTGTATCTTGATCATTTTATGAACACAGAAATATTAATATGAAAATAACTTGTAAATAAAATATTTTATGTTGACCCCAACGAGAATCGAACCCGCGACGCACGGTAGCCAAATGCGCTACCACTACGCTGCGACATGAAAATAAATGAAAAACTGTTCGGGCAATATGTTTTATAGCATTAGAATTTAGAATATTAATTTTGAAAGAATAAACACAACTTAAATGTTGGCATAACTCGTAATCAACGTGTTATCTATTCATGTATTGTTTTTTATTATTTTTGGAATAGTAGATTTGTGAGAAAGGAACAAATTTTACATACTTACTTATTTTTGTTATTCATTTATTTAATTTTGCAAACTGTTAAAAAAGGTGTCAAGTTAATATGACGGATAAGTGGGTAACTACATATATGTACATATAGTGTAACTATAGGAAAAGATGAATACCTAAATACATGAATAATATTCTTCATTTGCAGATAACAGATATGTACTGCTACATAATGTTCACTTAAAACATTCAATAAACCTACTCTTGTTATTGCAGTCAACTCATCAACTGTCATTGTTAACTAATGATGTTTAACTACGTATGTTATAATATATGTATACATACTTATTATCTGTGCAGATACTTTACTCGACTGCAACTATTGAAATGCTAAAATTACACATCTATGTTATTGTTATCGCCTTAGTCCTCTATTTTCCATGCCAGTGTTTATCAGAAAGATTACACTTTGAAATACCCATATCTACATACTTTACAGTATAAACATGCTTGTGATAATGACCCATTTATGTCTTTTTGGTTTTAAAAAATTAACAGTTTTTTTAAATAAAATAATATAGTTATGAATGTGCACCGTACAGTTGTACATTGTTTTTTATAAGTACGAAATTCGTTATAATTAATAACCTTCGATTTGTACTGGACCTGAGAGCGCAAAAATGAAAAGTTTCAGAAAATAATGCATATCATAGATATTACCTAGTACCTACTATATTCGTCATGTTTGTCACAAAATACTGACCACGCTAATTGAATGCCTTATAAATTGTGAGGATGACTTGATATTAAATGGTATTATTAGATGTTATTATCATCATCTCCCGCGCTCTGCGGTGCGATTCTACTAAGGTTTAAGACACTTCTGCGCATACGAATTCAGTACAAAATCGTATGCGCAGTAGTTCCACAAAATTAACAGAATCGAAGCCCTGTTCGTTGAATGTTTTTTAGTTTTGTTTAAAAATGGCAACTTGGAATTTTACTCAGCCGTGTGTATCAAGCTTGGTACTTGCGAATCAATTATTGCACATTGTATAACTGCCTACCTATTTGATAATTATAATTTTAAATATTTACCTTATTTGAAGGTAAAACACCGGAATCTTTGAAATTGGCGCTCATGTGGTGCGTTCTGTTTGGATTATTTCTTCGTTGTATTTTAGGAAACGCTTTTTCCGTTTTGTCAGTCACTTTCCTGTCGCGGCTGTGGTCGGTGTGACGCGCGTAGTACGAATAGTTTTTTTTCTATAGCATTTATTCTTTGCAAAATGCTTCACTATAAACACAAGTAAGTCTTTTTTCTCTTTATTATTTGGCATTTTGCCACGGTTCAAACTTTCCAATGAATCTATTTCGGGGCATAGTCTTTTCATTTCCGTACGATTTCCAAATATATTTTTCACAAACAAAAAGTTTTATTCTCTAGTTCTAAAGGTAAGTTCTAGTACATCACACGTGCTTCTTTTGGCTGAAAAGAAAATTCTTTTAGCGAATAACAGAATGGTTTAAATATTTCTCTATATAAATTGGGAAATTTATGTCATTATTTTTATATCAATAATTTGATTAACACCGCATGACCCACTTTATTGTTTTGCAAACATATCGAGGTTGAACAATGTTTTCAACAAAATCTTGTTTATTGTTGTTAATTATTTTTAAGCCTTTGAAGGACGATACGGTTTTGCATTCTCGTTACCTTTATTTCCATTATTTTACTTGCCTTGGTTGATAGATCTTACTCTATGTATATACAAAATAAACGTGTGCTTACCTGTACCCCGTACACATGTATGTTTATACCTACATTATAATAATATTAAATACAAAACGCTTATCTTATCATAGCCTTAGATTATTTCCTTATCTTTTTTACGTCAATAAGTAGATTTACGTACCATCGATATTTGAAATGTACCTACTATTAACTACATTTATTTCCAACATAATTTCAGTGTAAGTTTATTTATAAAAACATTGTATTGTCGATAGGTACATAGGGCAATTCAACGTTTCACATTTTGTCACAGACTGCTCACACATGTTAAATATTTTTACAGCTCTTGAGTAAGACACTTCATTTTGTTTTGTTTTTTTTATATTTCATTCTTACATTTTATCTTTTGCATTCTTCCTACTCTAACTACATTAGGTATACTTCGGTAGGAGTATGTTGTTTTTTTTTCATTTCCCGTAGAAATCCGTATTATACAGATTTACAATTATTATTGCACAAAAATCTTTTTTTCAAATTCAACGAATTAAGTAACTTTAAGGAAACTTTATACAAAAATAATACGAAATCTGTAAAAGATGTAAATAGTTATGTATGTACATAATTGGTTTGTAATAAATATATATTATGAACTAATAAACTTTTCTTACGAGGATTTTTATTTCTACGAGTAGGTATTTATTCGGAAATTTTATGTGGGGAACTACTTTCTACTGAAAGTTCACCGCGTGTACATAAAAAATATAATATTGTTTGTGGTATGTAACTTGAAGAATAAGTAATACCTAACAATTTTATTGTTCCGTTACATTTTTATGTTGAAAGTGAATAAGGAATTTGATTGCTTTTTGTTTCTCTCTTTTACAATATAACGGATCGACCGCAGACGGATGCTTTAAAAGCACCCGTCTCCTAAGCGCACAAAAAGGGTCGTACCTAATGTACACCTATTTGATGCGTAGAACCGGAGAAAAAGTGGCAATGTACCTTTTTTTTTCTATTTTAGGCGCTACTTACACACAAACTTGAAACAAAATTAAATAGACGGATCCTACCATATAATGACCTGTTTTGGCGGGAAATTAAAAAAAAAATTACCGACATAATAATGATAAAAAAATCCAAAAAATATATTTCGTACCTAAGATAAATCACCATCTAATTTATTTATTTTTAATAGGGTTCTTCCCGATAGCATGAATATCCTTGAAAACGTTATAAATATTTAGAGTATATTTTTAAAATTCCAACGATATAAAACACAATGATCAAAAATTTTGTTTTCATTTATGAATTCATGTTTTAAAAACACGAAAATACGAATGATTTTTAACGCCCGTTATTGGCTAATGACGTCATACCCGTCCACCATGAAAGGCGCGAAATTCATTCCGTAGTGAGCGCCTATATTGCTGTGACGTCACACCGCCCATTGTTACATGAAGGCACGATGATCATTTAAAATACTTATCATTTATTATACCTGTCTGGTATCAGAGTCCACTGCCCATTTGTATTTACCATGCAGTATGTCTGATTGGTCCAGGGCGGACCGCTCGCAGCTGCAGGCGCACTCGCAGGAGCTGAAGTGCCCCACGCCGGGCTGCGACGGGTCGGGCCACGTGACGGGCAACTACTCCTCGCACCGCAGCCTGTCGGGCTGTCCGCGCGCCAACAAACCCAAGAGCAAGCCCCGCGACGGCCAGGACTCGGAGCCGCTCAGGTAACACTTGTAGATACCTTCTTACCTTACCTAACCTAACCTAACCTAACCTAACCTAACCTAACCTTACCTTACCTAACCTTACCTAACCTTACCTCGTTTAATCTTTATTACCCTATCCTGGCCTAATCTAAACACACCAAACGAAACTTAATACTTAAATCTTACTTAACCTAGTTGAAATTTGCCTAACCCAACATAACACTCAGTCCCAACCCAACACGACACATTTAAACAAAAAAATTCTCCATGACCCTTTAATCCAACACTTTAAAATATTATTATTTTTTCAAACCTAAACTAATCAAATCTAACCTTTGCCTTTGTGTCAGTAGCGCGATTGTGTTGTACTAATTTACCCTATTCTATGACGGGCAACTTGCACCGCCTTCCTATTGCCCGCCATTAGCTGGTCCGTAGTACAGCAGTTTGCTGGATATATAGATTAGGCAACATAAGATGTGGTAAGTCGTCTCAGATCCATGGCCAATACATCCATCGCTATTTTTTTTTCAACGAAATTCATGTAGTTTGAAATAAATCAATTTAAGACTTGGTGACTGAGTTACTCACTATTTTCTAATAATTTTTTGATGGTTTAAACCTGCTTTTCCCTTATATTTACGTATGAACTTTGTCACTTGCACGCTAACACAGATGCCCAATACCGGGCTGTGATGGATCAGGACATGCGACAGGCAAATTTCTGTCACACCGAAGGTGAGTCATTGCAGATTAGTTGCATCGTAATATTAGTGTTATATTATGAAAATATGTATATGGAGTAAAAATTACAACATCTATTTCTTTTTATATGAGCCGTTTGTAGGTACTAATTTTCTTCAGATCTGCATCAGCAGATAATATTTAATAACCCAAGTTTAGATAGATTAGTTAGGATTTAAAAAAAAATTAAATATTACTAAAAATTTTCTAAATAATACATAATTGAGTAGAAATTTTAAACTTTTGAAATTTACATGGACCGTCAAAAGTGTATAATTCATCAAAAACATGTGTAACATTTATTTTTTATTCAATATTTAAACAACCATAACCCATAACAATAATGTAATAATATTGTTTGCATTTATTCATGTAACTTGAAATGGAAAGTTTTGATAAATAAATCAAATAAAATAAATAATACAACAATGTGTTTTAACACACAGGAGGTACTGAATATTCAACGTAAATAAAATATTATTCTGAATAAGTACGGTTTTTTAAACATTTTTCTAATACACATAACATTTAACACTTTAAGTTGGTCTGGCTGACTCTTACGACACTATTATTGTTAATAATGTGTTTGGCAATGCAGCGCCTCCGGCTGCCCCATCGCCAACAGGAACAAGATGCGCGTGCTGGAGAGTGGCGGGACAGTGGAGCAGCACAAGGCGGCCGTCGCGGCAGCCACCGCCATGAAGTTCGAAGGCGTGAACTGCCCCACGCCGGGCTGTGACGGTACGGGACACATCAACGGCTCCTTCCTCACCCACCGCTCGCTGTCGGGTTGCCCATCAGCCGGCCAGACAGGCAAGAAGCCCAGGTTCCCCGAGGAGGCCACGCCCCCGTACCCGAAACCTTACCCGGGTAAGGAGGGGTCCTCGGGGACTGTAGACGATGAAGAAGAAGATGACTACTTCTGGGCTCGGCCGTGGGACGACGGCGCGTGGGGCGGCTGCTACACACGGTACCCCATGCATTATACCCTCGGGAGGAGGTCACTACTAGAGCCAATCCCTTCCCTACCCTTCCCAACCCTACCCCGCCGTGGAACAGAACATCTTTTTGTGCACTTGTATTGAGATATCACTCTTAAAATCATTTCAATTGCACCGCACACGCTTCAAAGTGGTTTATCCATCTCACTTCTCAGTCCTTTTCTAATATTTTGAGGTTGGTCTATTTTATACATAAACATTCTCATCCCATCTGTTCCATTTAAAGTCTCTCCTCACACAAAACATGCAGTTTTGATCACGAATTGCTCTGGTAGTGTTATCTCCTTTCACATATTGCATGGGGGCACATTGATATTGTTCCATAAAGTTTAACTTTATCCAGCGCCGCCCCGGCCGATAATTTACCCAAGGCTGGGCCTAATGTCTTACAGTCCCAAAATGGCGGAACTAGTGTGGTTAAATTATTATCTGCAACACGCCAATATCAGAGGACCTCTTCTTCCCTGTTAGAATATTAATTAAAAGAAATTACATTTCTTTTTTTAAGGTTTTGATACTTTGCGTGATCTCCTCAGTATAGAACAGCTTATTTTTTATCTTTAAAACCAGTTTGTGAAACCTATTTCCTAAACTTTTGGGACTTACATGAAATACCCAATTTGAGAAAATTCATTGGACTTTTTTTTTTTTTAAAGTTTATTTTATGAATATCATTGTTTTAATTAATAACTTAAAAACTAATAGAATAAATTTTTTAAAGTAACATAATATTTTAAACCTTATACAGCATTTTTCAGCCAGAATAGATAGGTGTAATTATATTTTTATTTTGTTTATTTGATATATTTTGTAACACATGAATCTACTAAACAGGTATGGATATGGGTATGCAGCCTCCTAATGGCGGCGAGGACCTTATTACACTAGAAGCCGAAATCACAGAGTTGCAGAGGGAGAACGCTCGTGTAGAGTCTCAGATGATGAGGCTCAAGTCCGATATCAACGCCATGGAATCACATCTTAGCCACGGAGAAAGAGTTAGTTACTTTTTTGTGTAATCAATATTCTTCATCTTTTTTTTGTTATCGGCGAATCCAATATGTTACTGATCAAACCACATTCAGTGAGCTTTTTTTACTTTCAATAATAACAGAGACACCTTCCTAGTAAAATTAGATTTGAAAAAAAATACCTTTCACTTATTTTTATACATTCCATTACACTTTATTTGCAGGAAAATCAACTGATATCTCACAGAAACAACAATCTGAATGAGTACTACGAGAGCTTGCGTAACAATGTTATAACACTGCTGGAGCATGTGCGCATCCCCGGAGGCGGTGGCGGGGGTGGGGGCGGCGGCCCTCCCGAGAAGCCGGGCCACGAGAACTTCGATAGTTACCTGAGCAATCGGATCACAAAAATTAGACACTGCATTTTCGTGAAACTTTGTGTCGCAAAGTAAATAACTCTTCTAAATGTATATTGTGAACATTACCAAAAAGTGAAACTTATAAAAATGACTTTCTTCTATTTTGGCGAAGCTTAATACGGAACTTGTACTTACTAGAAATGTTATCCTGCCAAATAGTAATACCAAAAATAATTTTAGGTTTGTGACGCTCGAAAAAGTATTATGTTAATATTTCGAATAAATGTAAATTCGTATTAAATTTACTTGTAGTGAGTGAAAAATCATGTGGCGGTGTAATTATTGAGAGAATATTATATTATTAATGGGGGAAAAACGAGAACATTTAAATGTTTTCTTTTACCTATGTTTAATATTGTTCGATGTATGTAAAAAATGACTGAATTCTTTAATCTGTGAAACATTTTTGTTCTTTGTAATGTAAGCACAAATACAAATTTTTTTCATTTAACTTGCAGAACTTGAAGCGTTGCATGAAATACCCTATCCTATAATACTTGTATGTATTGTAATCTTGTATGTCTTTCATGTCTGATAACTGATATCATCATGCTTACGTACACTAAATACTTATTTGTGGAATAGGCACCAAGAATACCTATGTAATGTACATACAAAAAAGATGTAAATGTTATTGTTTATTCCACATTGAATTCAATACTGTGTTCATATTATTTATGTATTCTTGGGAAATTTAATAACAAGGTGTTTTAGAAACTGGTATATCTATGCCAAAACAGTGATAAATGTTAGAATTAAGTTTTGCTTGTTATTTACTTTCTAAATTAATATTTTATTATTTTTAAATAGCTTCTCAAACAATAACACACTTTCTGTTGGAGAAACTATGATATTTATGGTCTCAATGGGGAAAAATAAAGATTTCTTGGGCGTCATGTATACATATTTATGTCCTGTATGCTAGTCATAAAAATAATGGATAATAATTGTGGATTTACCTTATTTTAAACAAATCGTGTGTATATTTCATCTAGTCAATTTAAGACTCTAATGAATGTATATTTTATAAAATAATTCATACATTAAGAAATTCCTCAGTTTATGGTTCCCTTTCGTGAATTGTATAGTAGAAGAAGTATTAGGTGCTTGTATTACTTAAATATATATTATCTAAATTATTTCTCATGCAATTATAGTTATATGAATCTGTGATTTTGTTGAACTATTTTAGTTGAAATTTAAATTACCTTTAATGCGAAAGTGTTTTTGTTTCGCATGATTGTTTATATAGTGTTTTTATGTCCTCTTTGTTTTAATCAATAAACATTATAACACATAAAGTTTTATAAACAAACCCATTTTGTAAATAACTTCTCGAATATTATTTTCAGTAACAATGTGATTGTTTTGTTGGATATTTGATAATGAATCATAGAAATAATTGCATCAAAATTTAGTAAATTATATAGATATGTACAACAGAAATGTCACGATCAAAGAAAACGTTTTTAAATTCTATCGTATTTAAATATTTACTGATGTTAAGTCATTTTTACGAAATCCGAAAAGAGTAATGAACAAAATACTGTATTCTGGTTTCACAATGCATTCCAAAGCATAATAAATATGGTACTATTACAATATTATTCGTGCATTCTTATATAAGTTTCTGTACAAAAACAATTGAGATATGTGTTGTTAACAAGAAATAATAAATACTAATAAGAACAGCCCATTTAGTTTTTCTTACCTTTCCTGCGGTGCGATTCTCTAAGGTTTTAGACACTTCTGCGCATACGAATTCAGTACAAAATCGTATGCGCAGTAGTTTAAAAACACTTACAGAATCGAAGCGCTGGTATTACAAATCATCAGATGAAATACTTGAAATACTTTTCACATCATATCATCAACTCGTTTCTGCTCCCAATGTGGAGCATATATTATGTAGATACCACAAGCTACCTCCAAGCTGAGTGATCGACCGCCAGTTCCCGTGCATCTTCCCAACTCAGGTCCACAACCTGTAACTATAATGTAAACATTAGAAACAGATAGGTAACTAACCTAACACAATAATTATTATTGCAAATTCCGTATTCTCTAAAATATAAAAGAAAAAGAAGTTTTTCTTTTCTTATTATACGGGTAAGTATTAAAATTTTCATAAATGAAAAGAAAAAATAAGCGGGGTACTAAAAAGGGTTAATTTAGTGGCATAGTACTATGAATTCATACGTTTTTTTATCAAGTAAATTTATATGTCTTTTTATCAAGTAAACACTTCAAATATACTTAATATACGAAAAAATAACGCTGCCTGCCAAATATTATTAGTATAGTTCAAACTAAGTAGGTTAATAAAATTATTGTTTTTAATATTGTAAAACTAGGGCGCGGGCGGGCGTGGCCCGTGGATATGGGTAAAACTGTTCAGTAGGTACTTACCGAAATAAATAGTACCTACGCTAATTGAATATTTTTTCATATGGTATAACCTACGCTTGGGTATAGCAACATAAAAGTAGCTGTCGAACGGTGTGTGCAAATTTTGAATTGCGACCTTTTATTGCTAAATGCTTTGGGTATTTTCTAAAAATGACTGATTTCCAGTATAGTCGGTTTGAAAAATCTTTAGGCTTACTAACTACTCGCTTTGTGTATCTACTACAAAAAGCTAAAGATGGCGTATTGGATCTCAAACTCGTGAGTAAATTTGTTTTGACAACATGCACTGTTCTTTGTCAAATTGCAGATAACACTTTTTCTACTCCTCGTTCTCATATTATGTACAAAAATGGCAAGGATTTCACATAATATTATCGTTTGTTTAATATATACCCGATTTACAATTAGTATGTAGGCATAATACCCGTAAAATATCATATTTTGACATCGGTGAAAACCCAAGGTTTGTAGTTAAAATGTAATCTTAAACATTATTTTCCTTTTAACTGGCTTAGATTCTACATTCAACCTTTTTATTTAAAGATAAATCATAATCGTATATAAAATTTGAGTACAGTAAATGTGATATAATGTAAATATTAGATGTTTGCTATGGACTATCACAATAATAATTACTGGGATACAATGTATCTAACTAGTATATAATATAATTTTATTTATCTTTTTTAGTTCTTCATCTGATATAGATTATCTTATATTCAGTATCAAATTTCCTAGTAATCCTTTGTATAGTCGTAATAAATTGTTTTTTTAGTGGTTCCGTGTTGTCTCATTAAAGTTCTGCGGTGATTTAAAATCAAAATAGTAAATTGGTTCCAACTGTGGGAATGTTATGAATATAATACCTAGATAAAGTGAAGTGTAATTTTACTGTTATGTACAGGCTGCCGACCTTCTTGCTGTGCGACAAAAGCGGCGAATATACGACATAACAAATGTTTTAGAGGGCATAGGACTTATAGAAAAGCGCAGTAAAAATAGCATCCAATGGAAGTAAGTTTAACAAGATATTATGTTATTATTATGAATTCACTTGATGCAGTAGTTAATTATTGTACGACCAGCGTGTAATCTAACTAATTTAATATAACTGTGCCAGGGGCATAGAAATAAGAATATCAATATGTACTTATACACACTTAATATATCTATTGTAAATTGTTTGTAAAATATATATTTTTACAGAGGTGCTGGTCCGGGTCAAAATGATTCTGATATGGGAAGGAAATTAGGAAACCTCAAAAGAGAAATCACTTTCTTAGAAGAACATGAGAAAATGCTAGATTTGTAAGTCCCCCTTATTTTTAGCTTCACATGTAAAATCCTGTTATTTAGTAACAAAATGTTGCCACTGAAATAACATTTTTAACCAGTCAATGAGACGTGCCATGCCACAAAATATTACCTAGTTGAAAAGATAAGTGTAAAACATTTAGACCCTTAATGTTCCAAATTCAAGCAAGCAAACGCCTTAGCTCAGACAAATTTGTCCGTTTTTTTTTTTCTTTCCTTATCCTTTGTTTTGTTTGAGTGAGTTTAAATCCATTCATGCTAGAGACTCATCCTTTGTTATTTTTCTAGACATAGGTTATGGATTCGCCGGAGTATAGATAATGTTATGGATGATAGAACTAACAATCACCTCGCTTATGTTACAAAAGAAGATTTAGCCAAGTGTTTCGACCCGTCGCAAATCTTCATACTAAAAGCGCCAATTGGAACCACATTGGCAGTAAAAAAACCCAAACCACTGGTAGGTTTTTTCAACTCTATGAAAAAAAATCAAGCTTTGAACAAGCCAATTATTCAGTAATGTTTATCCATGAGATTTCTTACTCACCTTATGATTTTTTCAGGAAAACAGAAAGTATGTATTTCATTTGAAATCAGTAAGTGAACCGGTCGATGTAATACTAG
Source organism: Micrasema minimum (assembly GCA_022494985.1). Taxonomy (NCBI): domain Eukaryota; kingdom Metazoa; phylum Arthropoda; class Insecta; order Trichoptera; family Brachycentridae; genus Micrasema; species Micrasema minimum. Next base: position 41,810 of record JAGVSP010000581.1, read on the forward strand.
TCAACCCAGATGAACCTCCAGTAAGTTGATATGCTATTTATTTTATTTTTATTATTTATTCATCGCCATGCCTTTGTCTTTTTGCTGAATTTCTCCCTACGGAATATTCTGATGGCTTTTGTATTTGCCAAAAAAACCACAAAGCATGTAAATATTTTATCAGCGCTCAAGTCAGTTAGCATGACTGAGAAATCAGCCATATGTTTTAAAAAACTATAAAAATCAATATTACATGAAATAATTTTGAATCTGTAATTATTTTACTGTAATATGTACATATTTTATAGTATATTCTACTTCAGAAAATCTACTGAATTATATATATAAATTTGTAAGATATTTTTATTTGACTTTGATATATCACGGTTTCTAATTCTTCTAGAGAAAAAAACAGAAAACAAAGTCATCAAATGATGAAACCACAGATAACCAACCCAATGACCCGACTCTTGATGATACCGAATCGTGTGATGAAAGTAATGATCAATGTAAGTGCATATAATTTTATTTTAAAGTTCTATTAAAAAGAGTCGCAGTTTATCAATAAATTTTTGCCGACTCAGACTCTTGGAATTTCAAATTGCTTCAATGTTCTAAGACCTACCTGTAACTGTGTATTACGTTTTCTTATTTCTTTCTAGGTGGTTTGATTTACGTTACCAGTCCTTTAGCTTACAATGACTACTACTTCTGTCTGAGTGCAACTGAAGGTGTTTGTGAGTTATTTGATATTTCCACGTCGAAGACAAAATAATAATCATCGAGCTGTATTTTGTAAAAGTATTACATATTCTATTTTTGTCTGCAGAGATCTCCTTTTCACATTTGAAAAATTAAAATCATTAGTTTATAATGAACATAAAAGTAATTATATGGCTGTGACAGAAAATTATAATTTAAATAGCCATTATGATATAATGCTTCTTTTTAAAAAAAAATGTTTCATACTAGATCATGCACAGACACTAGAAATATTTCTGTGAATGAAAATTTGTCATACCTATTATTTAAGAGTAGAGTACTCTCTCTCAGTTATCCAGCGCTCGATTATCTGACAATTACTATAATCCACAGCTATTTACTAGTTGAAAGCTTAAAATCGGGCTCTATAATTTTCCATTGTTCGTATGTGTAATTCTGTAAATCAGACTTGGAGGGCAGGGTGGCAAACTACTGAGAGATTACTGTATAAAGTTGAGAGTAATGTGAATGAAGAATTTGCTTTGAATATGCAATACATGTTAACTCTAGCGCGACCCACACTAGAGATAACTTTATAATGAATAACAACAAAATGAGTACTTCTAACATAAATTTCACAGAAATACTTTTGTTAAATAATATTGCACGGCAATCAAAATCTTTCATAAGGCACCCAATTTTTATATATTTATTTATCCAACATAAAAAAATTGTTAAAGGACTCAATTGACTTGAGCGTTATCATGCCAGCTTTAGTTGAGGAGGTAGATCAACCAATATCAGTGCAATAGAAAGAGATGGCTAGCGAGATTGTCACCAATGTTGGCCAAGTCAATTTCGGCCTTGATAATATTCAAAGTTTGTAGATTTTCATGGCCTTCAGAATACAGATAATGCTTTTCTGCATAAAATGACATGGTTTTGGGCTACACAAATATAATATCGCGCCATGAATAGTATACTGCACAAGTCCTAACTTGTCAAATAAACTAAGAATCTGCATTATAACTCACACCGACTGCCACATTTCTGTCTAAGAAACGCCTTTCTATCTCTTTCCAATGCTGAGATATTCAATTTTCAAAAACAGTTTTAATTAAACTGTACCAATATCAATATGAGTTTTTGCAATTACCCTAAATATGACTATTTTGAGTTACTGCAGTTATTCATGGTCCAAAAAATAAGATTTGTTACTTGAGTTTTTTTTCTTTGTAGAAATTTAATATAATATCAAAGCCTTTGCGATGTAAATTTTCATATTCACAAAACTTTTTAAAATATCATTTACCTTGGTAAGAGGAATTTTTTAATACTTATTAAGCTTTCATGTAAAATAAAATAATAGTGTAAGCAATAATTTGTAAAGGCCATTTGTACAAACTACCTACTTTGAGAAGCAATTTATTGTTCCAACAAGAAAAAAAAAAAAATTCATGTGTCAATTTTAAAACATTTTTTATGTTAAAGATTTAATAAACAACTTTTTAAAGAAAAAACACCTTACAAGTTTTATACCAAGTAGAAATTTCACAACTACTTGTTTTCTGATACTTACCTATAATTTTTTACATTGCCTATATCTCCTTGTTTTATATACTTGAAGAAGTATTTTTCAGTAAAATTATGAAATAAGTAATATTGTAGCGTACATAAATATGTTATAATTTAGGGCACATTAAAGTTAAACACTAGTTATTCTTATTTATTGTTAAAATGAAAATAAATCATCGGGAAATATTATGTATTTCTAACTACTAGTAAGACAGTCCACGTGACATTTGTCACCTGTCACACGCAATATAAAATATTCCTAAGAATATTTTTTTTAGAGATCATTTTCCTTCTTAAGGGTCTGTATTAGTCTCATTCGACGCCGCCCTTTACGATTTCGACTCCCAGCTGTCCCTCCATCTTTTTGCAGGTCGTCTAGAAAGTCGGCGGCCAGGTGGGCGGAGATACATCACAGATTTGGCTATTCTACTATCATCCATTCTCTCAACATGTGTATGCCAGTGTCTTCTTCTTTCTCTTCCCCACCTGACAATATCTTGGACTCTTCAATTGCTCAAATTTGGGAGTTTCTAATCCTGTCCCTCAGAGTTTTCCAGCGATACATCATTGAATTTTCATCTCCAAGACTCTTAGCATGGATTTGGTCTTACGTGTGTCCGCCCTAATTTCAATTCCATGTCATTGTGGGACGAACACAGGTTTTGTAAATGTTCACCTTACAATCTGTTCTCAGGTATTGGTTTTTCCAGATGTCATCTTTCATCCCGATACAGCTGTGGACCTATTTATTTGACCTCTTATCTCATTCTGGAGATCTTGGTAACCGAACAGGTCCACTCTGAGGTACTTAAACTGCCCAACTTGCTCATTTGCTTTATTTTCAAGAACAACTTTGCATCATGCTGCTTTCTTTGAAAAGGCGATACTTGGTTTTGTCTATAGAAATCTCCATGTTGTACTGTTAGGATACTAAATGGAACTGGTGTAGCATTTTTAAGAGATATTTTTTGCTTTAGAATTTTTGTACATTTCAAACGATATTTTAGAAAAGTATGTTTTGTCACCCACTACAAGTCCAACATAATTTTTATAATCTGGTTTTGTATACTTAAATATTTTTGCTTCTTTTTAGATTGTCTTTTTCAACCAAATATGAATTGTATTAGGTAAGTACCTAATTCATAGTTTAAGTATATCAATGTTTTATTCATGATTCACTGACAATTTACTTTTGAAGGTTATAAATCTTGGAATAGATACATTAGTAATTGGTAAATGGTCATAAGGGTCTGTGATTGGCTGATATTTTACTTTATGTATATTAATTTTTCCTTGAATAAATAATAATTAATAACTTTGTAAGGATTTTTATTCCATTTAAACCATAAAATTATGTGTGTGTATACGAGGAAATAAATTCTGTGGTCTGGTGGTATGGTGCATTGTGCTAAATATGGATACAGGTAATTAACTAATAGCTCAGTTTATGCTGCAACCTGGTTACATTTTTTTGGCCACCAAGTTTTTAGATATATGTCACTGAATGACAACACACCTGCGCTTCAATTCTGTTAATTTTTTTCAACTACTGCGCATACGATTTTGTACTGAATTCGTATGCGCAGAAGTGTCTAAAACCTTAAGAGAATCGCACCGCTGAAGTGGGAAGGGATACTTATACTTGGCCAACTTACTGCCATTTAACCATGGCAAATCAAATTTAAATTACTATTTTTATCAAAACAGTTCATGCGAGTTAGGTTGTAGCTTTACTTTATATACTATTTCAATGGGTTCTAGACTTTAAATCAGTCATGGTAATATGATTTTTAATAATCAAAACTTTTATAATATAGGTGTACTCGTACATTTTTATTGTTTATATTACAATAGTTTACATATAAATCATTTTGTTTTCTTCACAAATCTATCCAGAACACCGAACGACTTAGTGGGAACTTTATTTTCTGTTTGCTTTTCTTCTACAGAATCTTTCATGTCTCTGATAAACTCCTGTGAAAAATAATCATAAATATATTGTTTTAATATGCACATAATATACAAATGCATTAGTTTCATAACTCAATTAAATACATAGTTGGTCTTAGTCACTGGCAGTGATAACCAGTTTTTGACTAAACAGAAGACTTCAACTATCTTTAGAGGATATGAATGAATGTTTGGTTTCGAAAAAGTAGTGCATTTTTTGATTAATGAAAATACACCTTCCTTCCTCTATGCATTTATATTGAATGTGTAATAATAATATATTATTCTATTAAATTATTGCATCATTGAAGTAAAAAAAAAAAAACACTGGTTACCTTTTTAGCTGTTTCTTTGACAATTTTTTTATTTCTGGATACTTTCGCTGTACCCTTATTTTTGGTTTTATTTCTGGGAGTATAATCAATCTTTTTTGGTTTCATGTGCTGAAACAATAAAATTAATATTCATAAATTGCAATAATTTTAGTATATTCCAATGCTGTAAAAACAAGTACTGATGTTCCATAAATCCGATCCGTGAAGATGACATGATTACAAAAATTTAAAAAACTAGAAAATGATACTCAGTAGCATGCGCTCCATACAGCTATGTTGGCAGTGCACATTTTACTATTTTCACAAAACCTATTTTACATGGTCATTTTTTAAATCCAATTATTATATTGAAATTTTTTCTCCCAGCGATTACTGAAATTGTGCCTGCATAGAGCCCTGATGATATTAGTATATTTTTTGTAGATAATACACAGGTATTAAAGTCAATACAGAGCAAGCTCGCACAAACTTTTTACAAGTGGAACTTTTAAAATGTCAGTGAGACTCACATGCAGCACATTTCAAAACACATACTGAAGGTGACAAAGGGGATTACGGACAAAGGGAAGAGGTTTTATAAGACTTTCTTAAATTCTCACACATTAACCTAACCAAAATGAGTTATGTATTTTGATACTATAAAAAGTAATCTTATAATGAATTATATCTCACCAAAAGTTTAGAACGAGCTTCTATTTTCTCTTTGAGTGTTGGCACATGAATTTCTGCAACAGCGGATGGGTTAAGGCAGATGAGCTCAGGCTGAATTTTCTCCAGTAAGGCTTTCACTTCAGCTTCTCGTCGTTGGCTTTTAGATTGGTAAGGATTACTTTCTAAAGCGTCAAAATTAGCTTCACCGCATCCTGTAACAAAATCATCAACAATTCGTTTTAAAACAACATTCATAGTACAACAATATCCAATTAGAAACTTTTATTATTATTATTATTTAATATTAGGCGAGCGGCTTAAAGCTTAAACTTTTGTGTAGATTAATCTCTAAGAAAATTTCATAATAATTTGAAATGAATTTAATCAAAATATTTATTCCTTGTTTAATTATTAGTCACAAAAAAATCACCTGGAACTATTAGACTAACAAAACCGCTGTCAGTTGCAACTCCTAATACATCTTCATATGGGCAAAAACTCATGTTACCGATGTGGCTCACCATTTTATGTTGCAAATAAGCTTTTTTTGTTTGTTGCCTACAACAATCCCTGAAAGAAACAAATATTTATGTAGTTAGAGTCATTTAATAACAGAGTAAGTATTTTAGTAAAGTATTATGATTAAATAAAACAATGTTATGTGTTACTATAAATTGGTTTCGGGAGTAACGTTCTCCCATCGACTGGTGAAAAGACACCTGTGTCTTGTGTGTTATGGGAGAACGTTACTCCCGAAACCAGGTAGTGTAGGTAAATTCTATTTTTATAGAATAAACCAATTAATAATAACACATAACATTGTTTTATTTAATCATAATTCATTATGAAGTGTTACAAAGTGAATGCCGAATCAATCAACAAAATAATTTTAGTAAAGTAATTGTTTTTAAAGAGACAAATAAATTTTTGAAGTTTACTCCTTCCTAATCAATTAAATTTAATGAATGAATGAAATAAATGTTATTCAAATATTTTAAAGCTGTCAAATTGGATAATGGAGGTGTGTAGAGTAGAGATAAACAAAATTATAAACCTAACAGGTAATCATTTTTATATTATATTTCATTATTCTCAATTTTACACATCAAAATACACCTGGATCCATTTTATGTCAATTAAAAAAATCCAAAAAAGAAAAAGAATGATTGTAAAATTAGTCCTCAGCACGGGTTACCCCAGTGAGGACAAATTTGTCTAACCATATTGTAATAAAATATTTTTATGTACTTAAATAAATAAATAACAAAAAAAAGAAAGTTTTTACTACCATATTTTAAATATTAAAGGAGTTATGGTTGACCTGTTATTAACAGTAATAAATTAATAACAATTACCTATATACTTCTACAATGTTCCCATACCAACAGCTAGAAGATTATTATATGAAAACTCCAACTGTGTTGGTGCACTACGCAGTACATAATTTTGCAATGGGCCTTCTAAATTTCTCACATCCCATATCTTTACACTTCTATCAATAGCGGATGTAGCCATATACCTGTTGAAAAGAAATTAGATGAAGAAACTTAAATATTGAAAAGTTTAAAGTTAAAACTAAAACATTAATCTTTTTCAAACATTTATACTTGAAATTAAATTGTCAAAGGAATATTGCAACAGGACTACTAACATCTTCTGCTACCGACCATGGTGACTAGCCAAAATAAATAGGTTTCATAAACAAATACACATTGCATAATGATTTCTTTCATTCTGATTTTAAAAAGTTTTTGATTGTATTCACAGAAAACATTTATAGTAAGTACTCACATTCCTTTGGGATCTATAGCAAGAGCACTCAAAGGAGCTTTATGGCACAACATGCTTGCGAGGGGATCCTTTACTTTAGGGGACCACATGGACACGACTCCTTTAGATTGTCCGACACACAAAACTGCATTGTAGGGATTTTGTTTCATTACTGAGATATTTCCTAACATCGTCCGGTATTGGCCAACTATTTCTCCTATGGATATGTCCAGCCAGGATAAATATCCTAATTCACTCTGGAAATATTTTACAATGTGACTTTTAAATAATATATCAGGGTAAAGAATATACTGCATTACTAAATTCAAAATAAAACATAAGTGCATCAATAATTACTAACAATTTTTCCCTTAAGCCGATAGATTTTGATATACTGTAACGTAGAGGGTGGAGGCTTGCCTGATTGGCTCCACAACCTCAGACGCTCACCTGCATAGCTCAATCAGTTAGCAAAAGACTCACGAAAATTTATAAAAGTAAGCAAGGATTGAAATACCACAGAGTTCAGAATATAAATAAAACAAAGCCATAGAAATTCAATGTGTGTAATTAAAATATAAATATGTTTACAAGGTTAAGAAGATGTGTTAGGCACGGTAAGTATATAGGTTATAATTTTGACAAGATATAACAAAGATATAATTGCAAATATAGGTTGAAAACTTAAGTAATGAATCCATCCATGAATCATTCATACTGGAATTTACAATTAAAAAGTTCTACGTCGAAGATTAAAGAAAAAAACAGGCTAGTGTTGAGATGAACGAAGTGACTTGGAGTTAAGAATTTAATTTTATGTAGAGGTGAAATTTTGAAGAGAGGTGAAGAATCCATGTATCGTCATTGTGCAGTGTCCACATCAGGACCTGCACGAGGTGAAGCTTTGTTAATTAGTCCTTTGAGGCATCAAATTGTAAATATATCCTCACACGTGGTCCAGAATTTCACGCGTGAGCGATGACGGATATGGGATAATATCTGCGTTCGTGATGTACCGGTCAGCGTGTGACACTCGGTAACTAGCTGATAACTAAACACGGATCAGTGTCTAGGCCATTTTTTAATTTATAATATTCTAATATTATGTCAGGAGTAAGGAAGTATACAAAGGGAGGGAATTAGACCTGAAAAGATTAAAGTGACTGGGCTGTAGTACGTAGTTTTGACTCGGGGATGGAAGTTAATATTAAAAAGCTATAACACTTACGATTACGTCTTCATTCCCCAGGATTTATGCCGGGTCGGCCTGAATAGAAAATAAATGCGGCCGTTCGCCATGACAGTTATTTTTGCAAGGAGGAATCATAGACGAAAAGCTCAGAACGAGATTTCACTTACCATAGAGCAGATTCTGTGGTAATGAAATAAGGTAGAATAACGGGGTCAAAAGTTAAATTGCTATTTTTTTTATCAGTTAAAGGGAAGTCAGGAATGTCATTCTTACGAGAGGCGGGAGAATAACATGACAACACTCCCTTCCTCGATAAACAAAAAAAAGATTTCAAGAAGTTACTATTAGAGATTTGAAGATGAAGTTTTGGAGTAAGAATCAAACATACGTACTACAACAAAATATGGGTTACCAAGTTGTATTAGTAATTTCCTGTGTGCCCTTGGTTCGAAGGTACACAAGGAAATAGTAGAATTCTGAAACATACAAAAATTTACATCACATAGAAATTCTAAAATAAAGTACGTAGATATTTCAGTCACTTGCTTGGACCATCTAGTAAATTGGTTTTGGAGAACTGGCTTCGCTTGGGACATATTCCCTCATAGCAAAAACGAGCGCCGAGCAGTTCTTTGTCGAAACATTAAGGTTTAGTAACCTCGACTTCAGAAGCTGTCTTTAACAGAAGTAAACAAAGCGCTCTTTTTTGGAGACTACACTCCAGATTTGACTTTATTTCATTATTAATACAAAACAAGTTAAACAAAGCATTCTGTTTTGAGATGAAAACTCCAGAATGTTTTGGGTTGGCGGACACTTGTCCTCAGTGAATGTGTGCATTTCTAGCACCTAAGATTAATTATCCTAAATACCACAGCATGACATCACAGCTGTTCAATAATCTAACATTATGTTTAGTAAACAAAAACTTAGAGAACTTTTATACACATCGTATAACTATGAACGTACACATTTTTTGTACAAGAAAAACTAGGTCAAGCGAAAAGGTTGTTGACAACGTGATACACTACAAGACAAAAACATCATTATCAAGAAACAAGATAAGGAATAGCATATAGCTAACTATCTACACGTTGAAAGGTTTGTGCAAAAAGAAAACAGGTAATTTCTATTATCAATTGAAATCAATATCACATCAAGGATTGATATTTATTACAGATTAATTTTGCAATTCACACCTCCAGACGTCTCCTTTAGCTAGCATTGCAAAATCAAAACTGGGGCAAGAATTTAAATGGAATGTTTTAGGAATGTTTTTTTGAGTATTTATTTATATGATTTATTAAGCAAACTGTTTTTCTTTTTGACAACAAGAATCTATGAAAATCTCACCTACTGTCAAGAGTTTCATAGTCCTTTACTAAGGACGGATAATAAACTTATGAACAATCTGTACTTACACTACATTAGAAGGTAAACAGATTTAAAAGAACATTCATTTTTTTCTCTTGCAAGTAGAAAATTCCCAGTGAAAGTTAGCTTAGATAAGAATAAGATTTTAATATTTAATTTGACAGTTATTCATTTTCATTACATTTTAAGATAATGTTATTGTGTCGTGAGCCTCACAGATTCTAGAAGTCTGCATGGTGCACTGAAAAAACATTAGATCAAAGCGAACGAAGTTGATTATTGTTTATTGAATTTACTTGCAAGAAAAATAATGATGTACTGCCAAAGCAGTTAGTAAAAGAACACCTTTCCTACAGATAAATATAATTAGGTTTGAATAAATGCTAATTTTTAGTCTAGACGCAAACCTCAAGTTATTCGAGATTTCATATATTCTAATATACTAGCATTGTTATATTTACAACATGAGCGTGAAAACAATGAATTTTTTTATTTATGTTTTCACAAGGTTTTTGATGTGGAAATTTCCACGAAATCTTCCATCAACGTCCTGCACCGCATAGATAAGAGGAGATATCACTTTTGTGATTTTAGTTTTAACAAAGCGTGGGCTAGTTTACTGGAAAAGAATTCCGCCGCATTCGAACAAGGAAAATTCGTTCTCCAGACAATCTGTCCCTCAGTATATACAGCATCTTTCCGTCTTAAGTTGTAATGAGTCGCGTTACGTTTGTAGGCGCTCATTAAGTTGTTTTGAACCTGCACGTAAATGTTTTTAAGTTCGTCTAGCTTTTCTACGTACGGGGTAGGTTCATCTATTTCCACCTCGTCACCCTGGAAAGATGTTTCGGATGACTCCGAATGGAATTCGCCTCGCATGTTCTGTTCTCGGCCGTGAAATATAAAAAAATGGGGTGTACAAAGTGGAAAGATTGACAGTATTATTGATTGCATTTGCAACCAAAGGTATGGTTTTGCACCAGTAGCGATGATTTTGTTCTACTTGCATTGCGATAGCAGTCATAGCAGTCTTGTGATAACGCTCAACGGTATTAGATTGAGGAGAATAGACAGCGTTTAAAAACAAAGTAGGGATTGAGTATTTAGTGAGAAGTTCTTTGAATTTTTTAGAGATAAATTGAGATCCATTATCTGAAATTATGACTCTAGGGGTACCATGAATTAGAAAAATGTCATTTTCCAAGTGCTTTATGATATTTTCAGCAGAAGATTTTCTTATGGGGAACAGCCATAAGAATTTAGAGAAAACGTCTAACACGGATAGTATGTAAACGTGTCCTGCATTAGACTTAGGTAAGGGACCTACAAGGTCAATGGATAAACATTCCATTGGTTTTGTAACTTTCTTAGGATTTTTTCATCAGTCCTAGAGGAGGTTTTTGAGAGTGTTTATATGCTTTGCATAATTCACATTTATTAATATAGTTAGCTACGTCCTGGAACATTTTTCTCCCAGTAACAAAAGAGTTTTAATTTATTATAAGTTTTAAATATTCCCATATGGGCTGCCTGTGCATTAGTATGATTTTCTTCTAAAAGCCTAATGCGATCGTCTGCTGGAATCACGAGTTTCCACGCATGATCCGCATGTAAATTATCTGAAGGTTTAAAAAATATTTATATAATTTATTATTTTCAATACGATACCTGGGATAGGAATCAGGGTGTAAGTTTACTGCGTTAAATAATTGTAAATAAGAGCTATCGTTAACGTCATGAAAATCGGTTAAAGCTGCCACTTCTATGCGAGATAATGCATCGGGCACTGTATTTAATTTTCCTTTTACGTGTATTACTTCAAAGGAATATTGGAGTAATTCGGTACTCCAACGAGCTAATCTTCCGGTAGGATTTTGTAAAGAGTTTAACCACTTCAGACTGTAGTGATCAGTGAAAACTTTAAAAGGTAAGGCTTCGATATAGGGCCTAAAATGTCTAATAGATTCCAAAATGGATAGTAATTCCTTCTCTGTGACAGAATAATTTCGTTCACACGCCGTCAGGGTGCGTGAAAAGAATGCGACAGCATATTCTCCATCTTCTGTCTCCTGTCCTAAGAATGATCCTATAGCAAGATCGCTAGCATCAGTATGCAGATTAAAAGGTAATTCAAAGTTGGGATTTCTTAATACTGGTGCAGAAATCAGTGCATCTTTCAAACGTAAAAAATGCAGTTTCGGCCTCTTCCGACCAACAAAATTTAGATACACCTTTACTGCTTCCCGTCAACTTGGTCAAGGTTGCAGTAATGGTAGAATAGTCATAAATAAAACGTCGATAATACGAACAAAGTCCTAAGAAACTCCTTAAGGTTTTAACGTTAGTAGGTCTGGGATAATTTCTAATAGATTCTACTTTTTGAGGATCAGTGCGCAGACCTTGTGCGTCCACTACATAACCTAGATATTTTAATTCTGACTTGCAAAATACAGATTTCTTTAAGTTAATAGTTAAATTTGCCTCCTTTAAGGTACATAAAACTTTTCTTAAAAGTTTGATATGTGAATCAAAATCCTCACTAATTATTAGGAGATCGTCTATAAAAATATGAACATTTCGGTCAAATTTCGGTCCAAAGAGTCTATCTACGAGGCGTTGCATCTCGGCGGAACTATTGCGGAGACCGAAAGGTAAAACTTTAAATTGAAATAGTCCACGCTGTGGTACTACAAAAGCTGTTTTAGATTTAGAATTTTCATCAAGGGGTATTTGCCAGAATGCTTTAGAGAGGTCAATTGAAGTTATGAATTTAGCACCATTCAGGGTCTGTAATATAGATTGAATGTGTGGTAAGGGATACGAATCACGTACAGTTACTGAATTTAATTTGCGAGAGTCTAGACAAAAACGAACAGAATCGTCTTTCTTAGCGACTAATAATACTGGGTTACTCCACGCCGATTTAGACGGTTTCTACGACATCTAGAGCTAACATCTCATCTAGTTCTGCTTCTAACTGTGCCTGTCGCACTGGAGATAATGGATAATACCGTTGTTTAATAGGATTTCCTGTAGTCTCGATTTTGTGGTAGACTAAGGTTGTCCTTCCCAGTCCTCTCCGCTCGAAAGATATGTCTTCAAATTCAGCGACGACTTCCTGCAACTGCTTCCGTTGGAATTCAAGCAAGTCCTCAGGAGCGTGCAGTGCTGAAACATGATGAGAAAAACGCTGAGTATCTGTGTTGATAGATATATTTTTAAATAGCGAGGGAGCGATATTAAATGTAATCCAGAAATCTACTCCTAGAATTATTTCTGGTGATAGGTTAGTTACTATCAAAAAGGATATGTTATGAGTTGCACCATCTATTGATAAGGGCAATTTAATTTTTCCAATGACAGCCTGTTTGCTATGATTGGCTGTAGTGATAAAAGTGTTAACTTTTTCTATAGGGAATACAGATAAATAAGAGTTTTTTAAGAAAGCGGCGTCAATACAAGAGTTTGACGCACCAGTGTCCATAAGACCTTGTAAATGTTTGTTATTGATAGTAAAAATTCATAAATGGGCGTAGATCTCGATTCCGGGCACATATCACCGGCGCTATACTGGCGGTATTCAAAAATAAGCGTACAAAGTCCAAGTGCTTCTTCCAAGCCACTGGGTCTGTGTAGTTCCTTTTAGTGAAACCACGCCGGTGCCATACTAGTTTTTTGAATTATTGTTTTTAAGATTTGAAGCGTCTTTAGTGTCTTGACACGAGCAGTTTCGCGTCAGAGTGTTTTGCTTCCCACAGCGAAAACATACAATGGTTCTCACAGTCCTACAATCTTTGTAGAGATGACCATTGCGCTTGCATTTCAAACAAACCACTTCACTTAATTTGCTAGAAAAAGTATGCTTGGAAGGCATATCAGTAGATATTTTTTTACTAAAAGTTAGAGAAGTCTTAAAATGGGGAGAAGAGTTGTCGCTTGAGACGATGGTTGCTACATCGTTGGATTTGTACACATTAGAGGTCTTCTGTGCGTTATCCTTAACAAAGCTAGATTTGGTGAAGCCATCTACTTTGCGTTCACGGTAGCTAAACATTTCTACCGTTTTGCTATGCTTCAAGAGATCTTGAAGAGAGTGTATATTTCCTGATGTTATAAGAGGAATATATTCAGGTCGGGCGTTTTTTAAAACATGAGTCAAAAGATAAGTGGGGGACCAGGGTACCTCAATTTTCTGAGCCAGATCGGACACTACAGTTACGTAGTCTGCCATGGACTCGTTAATCAACTGCTTACGCTCTTGGAGCTGTTTTAGGATGATATCTCTGTGATAAGGGGTGGAAAATCTAAAAAGTAGTGCCTCCTTAAGTTGGGGCCACGTCTCGAACGTGTGTTTTTCAAAGGCCAAAACCATGTTAGCGGAATACCAGACAAAAGGTCTGTAAAAGAATTTATAAGAGTGGAGTTTTGAATCCGTCTGCTGGAGATCAAAATGTCAAGATGATAAACAAAATCGTGGATACTCTGCGATCCATCGAATCTGATTTTTAAACTACTTAATCCTAAATAAATGTTTTTAGGAAGATCTTCGTCCTTCGTCCTTCGACGTTCTCTTTCAAAGTGTGTCTGCTTCACCAGCTTCGGTGGTGATGCATAAGAAGTTGAGGCAGTGTTTAAACTTTCAAAAGATTTAAGTGTCTGATTAAAGGCATGAGCTTGCTCTCTGAGCTGTGACTCATCATCGGCAGGAGTAATTTTCATTTTTTCCAAAGCTTCCTTTATTTCAGCCATCGTTGTCTCAGGAGTGATTCTGATTTCCTCCATAATGCAACGAAAAAGTTTCGCCAAGCGAAAGAAAAATTTAAATAAAAAAGTAGACTTGAGAGTTCAAAATAAGTTAAATAAAAGATGTTATAATATCAAACGTACAACCTGTATAATTTGCTGACGAAGTGTCGTCGGCCACGGTGTGCGTTCTCAGAGAATTTGTATAATAGCAGCTCCATATTCCATTTAGTTCCTCAATAGTTAAACTTTCCAATTCGTCGTCTGTAATTTAAAAAAAATATCTCAGTATCCATGCTTTACAAAAAATGTCATAGTTTGCCCACTGTGCGAAAAGGCATAAAGAATAAATAAAGGAAAAGTCAATCCTGTATTTATAAAGATGTATTAACTTTTAAAATAGTTAATAGTAAGAATTTTGCCTCATGGCATTAGATAATTGTACAACAATCTACACTCCACATGTAGGTAGGTAGAATTGGTAAAAGTTAATTTTACAAGTTTATTTGTAAAATTTACAGGTTATCATAGAATGATTTTCCACAATAATCTTCAGTAAAAGGAAGTAACGTTCACAGCACAGCACAAGATGTAAGATTCAATATAATATTTGAAAGAGAAAAAATGTTGTTCAGAATACACGCATGTTCCAAACACAAGTTATTTCACAGAAAACTATTCTGCAAAATATTAGATAATTCAGCTTTTTTTTCACTACTGAAATAGATTCACTTCCAGATGGTTCAATAATATAAAAGATAAAACTTCTTTTTACTAAGAATTCAGCAAAAGAAAAAACAAGATGAGAATCAAACTTCTCACAGCACAAGTGTATTGTATCAAGGTTGCCAAAGAGTGTTTTTTTTTGATTCTACCCCACGCCAGCTTTTTTCCATCAAGTTTGTGACAAACTTAATTTAACAAAAAATTTCTACTTCATGTTCAAATGCATACAGTAGATATTTTGTCCAAAAAAAAATAAATTTTTGAGAGATTGTGTTATTTTTTCTCAAAAAAAAAAAGTAAAATAACCAAGATCATGCCAGCCTACAGCATATTTGTGACATGCAAAATAGCCACACAATGTGATGTCTTCTGCATCAGTATGTTAGCAGAACAAAAAAACATAAGTAGACCATATAATGTCTGACTTAATTTTAGAGAATTTGTATTCTCATAGGAAAGTAAATCACCAGTAGCTTTCTGTATCAGAAAATTGATTAGATTTTAAAAGAAAAATAAACAAAAATAGAACTTCAATAATGAGCGATTTCACCTGATTCTTTGTCAGATGTTCTCCTTCTTGGCTGCAGGGTTGAAGTAGCGTTTCAAACGTCATAGCAGCACGCCTACTCTAGTCCTTGCATCTGGTTGCAGCATCAAGTTGCTCTGCCCATGTCCTCCGTCTTGGCACGTTCAGAGGTTGGGGATTTTTGGGAAGGGAATGAGATAGAGGTTTTTGACATAATATATAAATATAATAATAATATAAGTTTTATTTACATTCTTACCGTCTGTGGTGGGATGATTTCAAAGATTATAGAAGTTTATATAGAGATAAATGGGCGCCAGTGAGTCAAATATTACATACAATAAGTAAAGTCAGGGTTAATTATTAAAGACAGGGTGAACTTGGCCCCGCGTTGAAGGTGACATTGTAACGTAGAGGGTGGGAGGCTTGCCTGATTGGCTCCACAACCTCAGACGCTCACCTGCATAGCTCAATCAGTTAGCAAAAGACTCACGAAAATTTATAAAAGTAAGCAAGGATTGAAATACCACAGAGTTCAGAATATAAATAAAACAAAGCTATAGAAATTCAATGTGTGTAATTAAAATATAAGTATGTTTACAAGGTTAAGAAGATGTGTTAGGCACGGTAAGTATATAGGTTATAATTTTGACAAGATATAACAAAGATATAATTGCAAATATAGGTTGAAAACTTAAGTAATGAATCCATCCATCGAATCATTCATACTGGAATTTACAATTAAAAAGTTCTACGTCGAAGATTAAAGAAAAAAACAGGCTAGTGTTGAGATGAACGAAGTGATTTGGAGGTTAAGAATTTTAATTTTATGTAGAGGTGAAATTTTGAAGAGAGGTGAAGAATCCATGTATCGTCATGTGTGCAGTGTCCACATCAGGACCTGCACGAGGTGAAGCTTTGTTAATTAGTCCTTTGAGGCATCAAATTGTAAATATATCCTCACACGTGGTCCAGAATTTCACGCGTGAGCGATGACGGATATGGGATAATATCTGCGTTCCGTGATGTACCGGTCAGCGTGTGACACGGTAACTAGCTGATAACTAGACACGGATCAGTGTCTAGGCCATTTTTAATTTATAATATTCTAATATTATGTCAGGAGTAAGGAAGTATATAAAGGGAGGGGAATTAGACCTGAAAAGATTAAAGTGACTGGGCTGTAGTACGTAGTTTTGATTCGGGGATGGAAGTTAATATTAAAAAGCTATAACACTTACGATTACGTCTTCATTCCCCAGGATTTATGCCGGGTCGGCCTGAATAGAAAATAAATGCGGCCGTTCGCCATGACAGTTATTTTTGCAAGAAGGAATCATAGACGAAAAAGCTCAGAACGAGATTTCACTTACCATAGAGCAGATTCTGTGGTAATGAAATAAGGTAGAATAACGGGGTCAAAAGTTAAATTGCTATTTTTTTATCAGTTAAAAGGGAAGTCAGGAATGTCATTCTTACGAGAGGCGGGAGAATAACATGACAATTCCTACTACCTATTTCTATAAAATTGTAAAAATAACACAGTAAAATCATTGTTTGAAATGTCTTCAAGTTACAGCACCTTATTCATGATAGTTTTTATTTTAGATTATTTTGTATAGTTACATAAGTTGAGAAACATGAATACTTCACTGGGTAAAGCTTGTACTGAGATTTTTTAATTTACATGTATAATAGGTATAATATAAAACTATTCAGACAGAAAAATTACCTAGAATCACTTGAAATTGTAAAAGAAATTAACTTACACCTGTAGCCAAAAGGAAGTGATATGGTAAAAACTCCATTCTTTTCACTTTGTTAAGCTTTTTAACACAATGAATTTCTGTGCCTTTATTATCATACATGTACAACCAATCCTTTTGTGCGGCAGCAAACATAGTTTCTATGTGCATCCAACTGAAATAATTCAAGAGAATTGGGATTGATACACATTTTAATTTTCACAAAATGCATTGTAAACAAATCATGAATAATTTATGCCTAAAAAATTTTTTTTTTCAACAACTTTGAATGGAAAAAGACTTTAGTACTGAGAAATAGTGCATAAAGTTAATTTTTTCGTAGTTTTGACTTACCAAAATTTGTAAAAATATCTTTTTTGGCACAGACATTCTTAAATTGGCTAGTCTACAAGAGACTTCAAGAAGTTCAATTAAAAAACATGTAAAAGAAGTCCATCACATAATTTGTATACTGACCATATATCGTGGATAGATTCCATGACATTAATTTCACAGTGTAGATGTTTGGTTTACCCAATCAAAAGCCGCTAAATGTCCCATTTTCCCTCCGAGGAGCAAATGTCTTCCATTTCTTGAATACTTCATACGATACGGACCAAACTGTTCCAATTTCAATTCAAAATGTTTAGTAGCCGCAGCGATGTCAATACTTTCCGCAATTTGCTTCTGAGTAAACTGAGTTGTAGTTTCTCCTGCATCAGCTTCCAAATATCTAGATAAAAGGGAGTTAGACTTGTGAACAAATATTGTAATTTATTACAATTATTTAACCCTTAAATTTCAAAAGAGATTCCATTATATTAAAAAAGGAAAATTCATACTCAAGTATTTAGACAAACTTAAATAAAAACTATCAACACACAATGTACAATTTTTTTATGGTTTTCTGTATTAATGACGGTAGATTTGACCACAGATTTCTGGTCGGAATAGAAAAGTCAACATTGTAGGAGATCTACTTACCCCGCATTTTCATTAAGGAGGATCTCTGTTCTAGCTGCCTGTAGTGTGGCAAAATTTTATATTCTTTTCTTTTCTTTTTATTTTCTTCAAAAAAACTGCATGTTTTATAGTTTTACCTGAAAATCCTTCTCCTCTTGAATGTTTCTTTATCTTATCTTTGTCAATAGGAGCTTTGCCTTTGAACTTTTTGACGGTAGATTTATTCTAGAGAAAAAAATTGTTTTAAAATTAAATTAATAAGAATCAACACAGTACAGTAACAATATAAGATTACTAACACAATGTCCACCTCGTGATATAGCGGTAGCGCGTTGGGCTGCTATGCATGTGGCCGCAGATTTGATTCCCAATAGAGGTCAATATTAAATATTTATTTGAATGTGATTTTCACATAAAAATATTTCACCTTGGAAGCGCAAGACTGATCATCTTGCCTTCATGTAACAAATTGTTAAGATTCGTTGCACTTGGTGTACCAATGTAGTCTCCTTTACAACATTGGGGTACTCAAGGAATAGTAGTAGTAAGATAATTTACGTAATAAATCAAATATACTAAAATATTTATCAAAAAGGAAAGAGGAAAAATTGGAGTTTAGTGATTTAATTAAGCCTCCTGGCTTTCTGAACAAAAAAAAATAATTCATTTGAAATACAATATTTTAAAAGTAAGAGTGGAAAGTTTTAATTTGTGTTAGGTAAATCTTTAGAGTTCTAAAATCGCCAACAAAGAAACAATAACGCCCAAATGCCAGTAATGAAATTTTAGAGGAGAGACAAAAAACATGAGGTACATTATGTGTTCTAGTGGAGTATTGAGGATTCGATGAATGAGAATACACATTTTTTATCGAAAGACACAAGCGGAATTCGCTTATCTATCAAATTTGATGAAAAAAGATTTTTGAACTGTATGTCCCTTATGCGGTATTGTTTTTTCGTCGATGAAATGCAGTAAGTATTTTAGAACTATTCGCATCTGGTTTTCTGGCGAATTTACTATTCTCCCCCCTGGTTTTCACCACTTTGTTTGCGTAAGTGCCCTCTTTATTTTTTGATTTTGAGATGTGATATTTTTCTTCTTGATTATAAATACCTTTTCTGTGCCTTTATTTCTTATTTTCCACTTTAGACGATTTACATTTGCCTTTACACTAATGATTGCAGTTTTTGTACTGCCTACATTTTCGGCTACTTGGTCTTTTATCTGAAATTAAGAATAATTATAAGTATAGCGAGAAATCAGACATCATTACATTGATTGTGGTATTTGTTTTCAGTTAACATGTTAAAATAAAAAATAGTAAGAACCTTTTCATCGGTGACGGTAAATCCACTAGATGTTGTTTTAGGAGAATCAAAATATCTGGCCTAAAAACGAAATTGACATTAAGTTGGAATAAAATCAGATACCTGTTATGTTACCATAAAACACTGAATCTATAAAATTTATATTTCAACAATAATTCGGTATGAAAACATATTTTTAAAGAATAGGAAACAACTCGCCTTTTTCTTGTTCATTTTAGTAGCTATTATATTAAGAAAACTGTATATTTATTAATATATACAGGTACGCAAAATGCGTCAAGAGGTTAGAAAAATTTGTAAATTGATATGACAGTTGTGTCAAGCACATGCACATCAAGGCCATAGATAAAAAAATAAAAGTAAACTTGCATTGCGTAGACATAATTCCTTTTGTTTACATATGATTTTTTCAAAACTAATCCTAGGTATTTAATTTTTATGTTAAAGTATTAATAAAGTAAAGTAAAACAAGTTAGATTAAAGTAAAATATAAAAAATTAAAACATAATTTCAATACCACAAAGCCCAATTAACCAAATTTTTATTTTTGATAGGTAGGAGAACATTTTTGAAATAAAAGGGTAGATAAAAAGGTTACTTATTTTCGTTTGCAAAATCATTGTATCCGTGTATTTTTTAAAAACTAAAACTAACTAACCATCACGCCATTTCCTCGAAGGAGTAGGCAGAGAGATTAAACACCACACCACTCTGTCCTGGCACTACTTTTCTAGTCTTGCTATCTCCACATTCATATATTATATCTTCTCATGCACGCACGTCGATTATTTTCCGACTTCTCACAGCCATGCGCACTTTCAAGCACTAACTTGTTTTGCTTGATCATGCCGTGTCTTTTTTGGCCTTCCTCGATTTCTACATCCAGGCACACTGACTTCGCATCTCGTGTCATATATTCTTTTAGTCGTTCTTTCATTATCCATTCGCTGTATATGACTGAACCATCGTAGGAGGCCCTTATTAATTTTGCCTAAACATTACCAAAAAATTAAAACTATTATAGGGTCAATTATTTTTTTATAGGTAACCAAAAAACTAGAAAACAATCTTTATTTTCAACAGCATCATTCCATATCCGCTCCCTAGTAGAACACAAATTAATATGGATTACACAAACTGTTCAGCTTCAATTTCGTGGTCTTGAAAATTTATTACTCGTCAACCTATTTAAAAAATTCTGGAAAGGTCTCTATAGAGTCTATGCTCTCAATTCTGATTGCTTGACAGCAACAATCTATGTTTTGCGCATGCGTCAGATTGATATTAAATCAGTCAAAATAACAAAACCCTACTAGATAATCCAACTCATTCTCGTCACACTCTCCCAAGTGCTCCCAAGTATCAAAAAGTGCACGATTTTTTCTTTCTCGTTTTTTCGACACGAAAGTTTTTTGCAAATCGACCGAGCTCTTCCGCGAACGTTGGCTACACTACTCACAACTCACACTACTTTAGTTCGATGTTCGATTTGTCAATTGTGTCAATTATTGTATATTCTGAAATGCTGTATTTCTGTCTAAGATTGTTAAAAAAGTAAATTTTAAATTAACAAAAGCATGGCGACCTGCAATGAATTAATAAGGACTGAATTCCCCCTTTTAGATGACGATCTTCAAAAAAATGTGGAAGGTACGTGTCAAAAGTAGGGTTAAACCTGATTTTCCTTGGTGTCAAGAAATAGTGAAGGTTGTGGCAATTAAATCAGCAAATTTTACGAATTTGACAGAATGATTACGATAGCTTATTTATATATCTCCCGTAAAAATATATTAATGAGGTTAATGTGCTGCTTTTTTTCAGATATTTTAGCGAATTGTGAAGATTTTGAAAGTGGCAATGAGGTCTACGAAGCAATTGGTGAAGTTCTTCATGAAATATCTGAGAAATCCGAGGATGCAATCAGGTTCATTATTTCTACCTTCAAACCAAACTTAGAATAAAATTAAATAAACAATCCAAGCTTATTGGTTACATTCCTTTCTCCCTGTTAGGCCCTAATAATTGTTTGTATATTGGGTCTCCTACCGTTATGGTGAGTTTATGGTTTGATAGGCACAGTACCATGTCGTCTGCCCTAGACTGTAAACTCCTAAATTCATGTTCAGCAATTTTCTAGGATGCAACTTTTTCATAATTCACCTGACAACAAAATTTCTAAAATATTTTTTGTTTACTTATTTAAGTTTAGTTTAGTAGTAGTACTAGACAGACAATAAACAATATTAACACTACTTCAATGTTATTTGAATTTTACAGAACATCTGCGATCAATTGCTTGGTCATGATTGAGGCCTGATATCGGATCTATTAGAAATGGCCCGAGAAAAATGCTCCTAGCTTCCTTGCATTTAGCTTCAATGGCTGCTAACCAAGTCAGTGAAAGAGAAGAAGTCAAAAGTATATTGGTTCAGACCAGAGATGGATAATGTTGTAAGTTTTTTTCTAGAGAATATAATTTTTGTAATAATTTTTTCTAAATCTTTCTTAGAATTATTTTTTTTATGCCTTTCAATTGCAAATAGTATCGCCACGTCATATTATCTTCTGTATTTTTTTAAAAACTTGTTTCTGTTGGTACGGTCTTTTAAAAAAAATTTAAGCAGTAATTAGAGTCCGGAGAAATAATTGGAAACGAAAATTTCTGGTAAAATATTACAATTTACTTTAATATCATATATTTTCTCTTTTAAGAAAGTGGATGCTAAAAAACTGGAGAAGGCAGAAGCCCAAGTTGCAACAAAAACAAGGCAAACGGTCTGAATATCAAGGCTCCAGTAATAAACCCCGTTTTGCAATCCGCTACAGCGTCACAAGATACGTCTAAGAAGGATACCAAACTAGAAGCTAAAGGCTCAAATAGGACACAGGACATAAGAATCGAAAATTTCGATGTAGCTTTTGGTGAACGGTGAGTCTTTAAAAATATATTAAGTCAATAAACAATGTCACAATGTGTAATAAATTTATCGACCTATTTATGCATTCTGATAGTATAAATATTGGATATGTATGGATTTTGAATTAATTGCCAGTTTTGGGAATAAACGACACAATGTTATCTCATGTATTTTTTTTATTCACCACTAACTTATTTTTAATTTGTGTTGTACCAATGCAGTGCTCTATGCACTGTTAGGTGCAGATAAGGGAAAGTAGTAGTAGTAGTTATCACTTACACATAAAATATAATGCAATCTTTTTCCATATCTCATAACTTTATAGTAGTACTTATTTAAGTATGTTGTAATTTCTACAAGATTTTAAATTTTGAAAACAATTTTTATTAAATACAATTGACATATCAACAGAGACTTTTTGTCTACAAGTATTTGGACCCACTCAAAATGTTGTTCATACAATTTTTATTATTCAACCCAACACCAAACTATGGTATTATATTATTTGATTGTATTGTAACCAAAATTTCAATTTAAGTTAGGGTTCTGCTCCAAGGAGCCGATCTCCTATTAGCATTTGGTCGCCGGGACGGTCTGGTAGGAAGAAATGGCCTCGGTAAAACTACCCTCCTTAGAATGATATCCAATAAGAGGATTTTCGACTGCAGGTGGACACTGCCGCCTTTGTTTCTATATGCCTCATATACGGAACGAGGTTAATGGTGGTGAATTAATACTTCAAACTTACGAATTTTTTATTTAACTTTCACATTCATAAATAAACTTTTGATGGTAGCAGCTCTCTAATGAACAGTTTTAGTCCTTGATATGAAGCACCTTTATGTTATACTTTATTCTCAATTTCATTTATAGAGGAACAGATCCTGCTTTATCCACTGAGTTGTCTGAGGTATATGCTCAACTAGAGCACATAGAGTCAGATAAGGCCCCGGCGAGAGCCTCCATCATTCTAAACGGTCTCGGCTTTACAACTGAAATGCAGGGGCGGGTCACTAAAGCCTTTTCCGGAGGATGGAGGATGAGACTTGCTCTTGCGAGAGCTTTGTTTTCTAAGTAAGTCTCCATTACCTTTCTTTAATATATAACAATACGCAGGTATCTCTGATCGTAACTCTTACGGATTTTACTTATTAGTGGACCGTTTGTTTTTATGCTAAATCATTTTTTTTCTTTTACCTTTACAGACCAGACCTCCTGTTACTCGATGAGCCTACTAACATGTTAGATATTAAAGCAATCATCTGGTTAGAGAATTACTTACAGAACTGGCCGACCACTTTACTTGTCGTCTCTCACGACCGAAACTTCTTGGATTCCGTACCTACTGACATACTGCATTTACATTCACAGAGATTAGAAGCATATAGGTAATAAAAAAACCATAGAAATGTTGTCTTTTTGTATCAAAACCACTATTTTAAATTGTGGTTTAAGTATTGTTTTTTTATTATTGGTATTATTGTTTAAATTGTAAGGTAAAAAATATATTTATTTTTTTGAAGTGATGTTTCACAGCCTATGTCTCTTGTGATTTTACAGGGGAAACTATGAACAATTCCACAAGACGAAAACGGAGAAACATAAAAACCAGCAGCGTGAGTTTGAGGCCCAGCAGCAACATAGGTCTCATGTTCAGGAGTTTATTGACAGGTTCAGGTATAATGCTAACCGGGCTTCCTCTGTGCAATCCAAAATCAAGATGTTGGAAAAATTGTAAGTTATCCTTTTCTAGGTCATTTGATTTTTGAGTCAGTCTGCTTAGCTACAAAGTTAGTGCTTCTGACATGAATTGTATATCTCAATATTGTATTCATTTACCTTATGACATATAACAATAAATTCAACCATTGTATTGACTCTTATCTAGGATTGATATATGGTAACTCGACCGGGCACTCGTATACTAATTAAATTTGTTAGTTGACAGCAATCAAACATAGATTTTAATACTTTGAACACTAATAATTGAATACTTTGATATGTGATGCATTTTAAATCACACTTTTATTAAACAATAAACGATAGAAAGGTGCAATATGTTTGTCAAATTTTAGCATTTTACTAATGTTCAGAAGCATAAAATAAAAAATGTTTTTACATCGGTTTGTGTTTACTGATCATCTTGCCTTCATGTAAAAAATTATCAAGATCCGCTGTACTTGTGTATCAATGCAGTGCCCTATGCAACATTGGGTGCAGATAAGGGAGAGAGAGAGAGTTGTGTCTTCTTTTACTGTTTTAATGTGATTCTTTGCTTTTCAGACCTGAACTAAAACCAATAGAAAAGGAGGTAGAAGTAGTTCTCAGGTTTCCAGAAACTCTTCCCCTTTCTCCGCCAATTTTGCAGGTCAACGAAGTGGGTTTCTACTATAAACCAGAGACAAAGATATTTAATAATGTTAATTTAGGAGCGACATTAGAATCTCGGATATGTATTGTAAGTTCTTATGAATTATACTTTATGAAATGTGTATACTACCTTTATTTAAAAAAATATATATATAACTAAATAAACTCTACAAAAAATAATTTAAAAGTCAATACGATAAAATTACTGCATTTATGCCTTGGATTAGTAGGTACTAATACCAATATAAGGAAATCTAAATATAATCTAGCCCAGTAAAAGTTTGGTAGAAGTAGTAGTTATACTGCAATTATTTATTCAAAATCTTGTTTCTTTAAACAAAGTTTTTCTCTACAGGTTGGTGATAATGGTGCTGGTAAAACAACACTTCTTAAAATTATAATGGGCATGCTGACCCCAACATCTGGGATGAAACATGTCCACAGAAGTTTAAAGTTCGGCTACTTTTCTCAGCATCACGTGGACCAACTCGAGATGAATGTTAACTCGGTAGAATTATTACAACAAATGTACCCAGGTATTCATTTTTTTCAATCATAATTTTTGGAAAATTTTTGCTAAGTCTTGGTCCAATTTTGGACAGTATGAATTTGACATTTGATGTAAAAGGCTTTTTGCCACGAATTAAATGAATAAATGAAATGTAATGTCTCAGGTAAAAGCGTAGAAGAGTACAGGAGGCAGCTGGGCAGCTTCGGAGTGAGTGGAGACCTCGCCCTGCAGACCGTGGGCAGCCTGTCGGGGGGACAGAAGTCCCGGTGTGCCTTCGCCCGCATGTGCATGGGAGCCCCAAACTTCCTAATCCTTGATGAGCCCACTAATCATTTGGATATTGAGACCATCGAGGCTTTGAGGGTATTAATAAATACACTGTAAGTTTACTTTATACATTTTTTCTTTTATCATATCTTCTCTTACAAGAAAACATGATTAATTAAATTTTTGTTTTGTTGTACTGAAAAATTTTTGGCTAGAGATTATTCTCTTTGTGAGAACTTTTCCTAACAGAATTTTAATTGTTACAATTTGAAAGTTTTTATTTCTACAAAAATTTTCTTGACTGATTTTCTGTTCTCCTGAATGTTATGAGAAGTACTATTATTTTGATTTAAATTACTTTATTCTAATAATTATTTCCTCCGTTATCATTTTGTTTTGTGATTTTGACATGGAATCTTCATAAGTGTATATTTGAGGCTCTGAGAACCAGAGGAACTTAAGAGCATACCACACAACGTGACTCGTGGCCACTTCCCATACAAATGTATTCCTTGATTTTCTCCCTGGAATTTTAGATTATCGACCAGATGCGCATTTGCATCATCTTATTTTTAAATATTTTATTTGTTAAAGGAAATAAATAAATGATTAAAAAACGATACAGACAAGCAGACATGCTATATTTATATGCGCTATTATAGAAAGATACTTTGTTAAAATACTGCAAAGAGCACAGTTTTAGCTAAATTGTAAATATCAGTATAATGTGGTAATTTTCAACAACATTTTAAATGTGTACAAATACCTACTTGTAGACAGATTACTGGTTAATACCCATGCTGGGCTAATATAAAATATTATTGATATCCCAACAGAGACAGAGAAAGTCTGGAAACGAATGTGGATTATCTAAGCGTTTACAGGGCTAATGACCTGTCATTGGCTGAGTTAAGTGGCCACTTGACGTATTACTTCTCTGTCTCTGTAATATTTGATTGATTTATTGTGATAAAATAATAGTAATTTGGTATTTTGTTCCAGGGTGGTGTAATTCTAGTTTCTCACGACGAGAGACTAATCCGCGTGGTCTGCAAGGAGCTGTGGGTGTGTGGTAATGGAACGGTAGCGAGTATAGAAGGAGGATTTGACGAGTACAGAAAAATTGTAGAAAAGGAACTTTTGGAAGCGGCTCAGGCAAAGTAGCCCCCACTAGAATAATTATTCAAATGATTAATAACACTAATACATCGGTACTGACGCTGTAACCCATTTAGTAGGCTACGCAGTCCACAATAATCCGTGTTTAAGTTATTACCCTTGTTATGTAACTTAATGTGATATATATTTTTATGATCACTATTGAATATGTATAATATGGAGATTTGTTTTTTTTAATGGATAGCTTTATTAATCATTATTTAATTCTGTACCATTTATAAAGAAGATATTTATTAAAAACAATTCTTATAAAATATTTTGTATCAATTTACTTTAACCTTCATTTCCCCTATCTTATTTCTGTTCGTTCAATGTGATTTTAAATTCTGTTCAATATTGTATGTACATATTTACTTTATGTACTAGGTAGCTGATGACACTTAATTAGCCGACCTTGGCTGACAATTTCTTTTTTCAGCCCAATTTTATCTTATTTTTGCCGGTAACTGTAATTTTTCTTTTCATCATCATATCATATCGCTGCCTATGTGGAGCATATGAGACCCTTAACCATGCGTGCCTATTTTACGAGGCATCAGGTTCTCGACATCCTGGACGTCCACTGTTGACAATCCGTCGGCAGTTTGTGCCAGATCTGAGGGACTTTTTCTTTTACGGTAATTTAAATTGGGGAAGGTGTTGTGGTGAATAAAATACATATGTTTTTAAATATTGTTTTATTAAAATGACTTGTCCTGTTTTCTGGTAGAAATGAAAATACCAGGGGTCAATTCAATGAATCAAGAAAATGATTTATATCGGAATGACTAATTTTTAGTTTTTCAATATCATTTCAATGAGTTTATTTAATTTTTAAGCTAAGTATGTTTCGAAAAAATACTATCAATGAGATTACAAATAACTGTCAATGTGTTTTACTGTAGATCTTTTTATGAAAATTTTCTACTCGTAAAATTATCTTCAATTGAAAGAATTTTGCTGACTTCAAACATTATCAGTAGATTTAAAAAATTTACATTGAAGATAAAAGAAGTGTATAGTTCAGTATGGTTATAGGGTTTCATGGTATAAAGTAAATACATGATCTTGAATCCTTCGGAAATTCTGATTAGTGAAAAATATAAAATTAATTGATTCCAACTAAAATTACTGTCGATAAAATCTAAAAAATATTCCGTATTAAAAACTTAAGCAAACTAAGATCTTTATTTACAGTTCATTCTTAAAAAATATTTTTTACATTCTTCATTACTACACACTTAAATAAAAATATAAAAGCATTCAAATATACTAAGATAACACATAAATAATGGCTTTAACATTCAATTTCATCGATCATTATGTTGAACAAAACAATCAGAACAATACTTATTTAAATGTGCTGTTAACATCTATAATAGGAATGGCTCGAGTAATATTAACACCTTTGTATTTGCGTTAAGGGATTAACACATACTAAATACGTAATATGCGTAGCATTTAATAACTTTTACATAGTTAAATGTCTCAGGTGGTGATATTCAGCAAAAAACAAATTAACCGTCTAAGTAAACTCTAAAATAAGAGAAAGTATTCAAGTTTATTGATGTTTACGCCGCCTCCTATTTTTGTCCGCATTACGCAGAACTTCTGCATAGGTTAAGTCGAGCTTCTTTAGTTTGTTAAGATCTTGCGATGCTGCACTTTGCTTAACACCCCAAGAATCAGTCTCTTTTCCTCCATTTTGACTCGGTGTGGGAGAGTTCAACGACCTGTTGTAAAACTGCATGGACGATCCATTCCATTCTGGGCCAGGAACCGGCACTCTGCTTGTCTTGGCGAGGGGGCTCACATCCAGAGGTTTGTAATCCCTTCGTTTTTTATTTCCTGAACCGCGTTGATACAAAATTTTTGGTGGAGATGGTATCACGGGAGATTCTGCTCCTTGCCTATCCTGACTATGCTTTCTATTTTTGTGTCTAGAAGATTTCTTTCGGAACTGCGGACTGGCAACTACATATTCCAAAGGTTGTCTCACTAAAGGTTTCAATATCTTCTGTGGTTCGCTCGAATCGGCCTTGGCTTTAGGTTCGTGTTTTTCGTGCACCTTTTTAGATTCCGATGGATTGTTTGGCAAGTTTTCTTTTTCTTGTACTCTCTCAGGTGTGATGTCGGATAAAGCTACCGACTGCTCAGACATAACCGAAGATATAATACTCTGAGTTTCGTCAGTGAAGTCTCCAGTTGTGTCTTCGTTAGCATGCACAGGTATCAAGTGTGCAGGGATGGTGTCATCGAGAAGAGGAAGTTTTTCTCCTTCGTCCTTGTTATCCGCAGCCTTCTTGAGAATAGAGAATATTTCTTTGAACACTTCCCTGTGGTCAGGTGTATTTTTAAATCTACAATCGATGGGGTTTCTGCCATCGTCATAAATACTATATCGACAATCTTCTCCATCTGCAATTGTGCAGAGGAATGAACCTGGCCTTTCGCGATCTGTTTGAGTGCCTTTATTACTGGTTTCATCTGAGAAACCAGAAGATGAAGTTTCTGCTTCTGAGTAATCAGGAGTTCTAATGAAGTTCTTGCGATTGTTAGATGTACTTTTATTTGTTTTTGTTTCCATATTTGTCGGTTTGCCCGCGTCGTCACCGTGACCACTTTCTTCATCTGTGTCCTTAACACTAAATTGACTGAAATCTCCGGACATTTGTAATTCTTCTTGCAAGGATAATGGAGCGGAAGTGTTTTGGGTTGTACTGCTAACATTTTGTGCATTTGATTTTTGAATGCCTTGATATCCTTGAACCTTACGTGAAGCTTCGTATTTTTCCACCAAGTCTCTGTAGGGATTATCTACTCGGCAGTCGGTTTGTGCATTTGATTTTTGAATGCCTTGATATCCTTGAACCTTAAGTACAGCTTCGTATTTTTCCTCCAAGTCTCTGTAGGGACTATCTACTCGGCAGTCGGGGTTAGCCCACGCTTGTACAGAGTTCACACCTCGCGGGTCCTGTACAGAAAAAAGTTTATTAGTTTTTTAATAAAACACCTTGAGGTCAGCTATATTTACTTTTTGGAATTTGGAACAAAACAACACAGAAATATCAACAAATATTCATTAGAACACAACAATTTCTATGGAAGTACAAGTCAGCACATCTTTATTACTGAAACTGGAATTTTCGTCCATTTCAATAAACTACAGTATAATTAAATTTATATATTTTAAACTGTCCACTTTTCGAATGTTCTGTTAATGTACAAAAATAGGTATTTATACTAAATATGTCCTTCCACAAAAAAAGGTTATAAATTTAATATTCAATATTATAAAACCATCACCCAACAGGAAAAAGTTATTTGTTTTTAAAAACAAGTATAAGAAAATAAAGATCTATTGTACATGAGCATGCGGACCAAAGTAAGCTATAAAGCTGTTTTACGCACATATTTAATGTTAAAAGATTCAAGCATATTTCAAATTGCATACTATTAACAATCAAACTTTTTATATGTATAGGCACCATTACCTGTATAAAATATAGGAAGTTGTTCCAAAGTTCTAACAATGAATCCTGGTAAAAAAAACACGTTATCGCTTACTACTATACACCACACACCACTTCTCAGCATTGTTTAAAAAAAAAAATTCCCAATAGACTAGAGATGTAACGAATACTACTTTCATGAATACAAAAAATACTAGCTCTACTATTCACAATACAAATACCTGATTCTACATTAGTTGCACTTAGTCAAAGAAGATCAAATGAAACAAAGCACTATTTCCAAATAATTCAAAGATCAAAATTAACTTTAGGTAACTTTTTTTAGAGATAGACGATTTATTTTTTTTCTGTTTGCATGCTATTGCCGCTGTCAAACATAGCCTTTCTGAGGCTACAGTGTGAGGTTTTATAGATAAATATTTTGAAGTAAATTTTTTATATATGTAGGGAAATGTCTGTCTCCATGTCAAAAGTATTATGAATGTCATGAAAGTATTTGATGAAATGAATATTTGTATTTGTTGCATTACTACAAAAGATTCAATGGGTTGTGTATCATTCATACGTCCTGACTTGCTAGTAAAAAAATAAACTGCTACAAGCACCATAAAGCTGCTGTGCCACTGCTACAAGCAACATAAAGCCATACATACTCATTTTTTTGTTATGTTTCGTTAAAAAATCATGCATAAAAAAAAAAAAATTATGTGCATTCAATTATAAAAATCACTTAATTATAGTTAGGTATTTTATAAAAAATGTATCCAAACCTTAATTGCAGAGGAAGGTGTATCTAGTAATAAAATTTAAAATGATTTGTAGCTGGAATTATCAATAGTAGTGGTTGATTATATTCTCATATAATTTTTCAACCCTGTTAGCTGTATAAAATATTATGTGTTTCTTCTAAATGTATGAAAATGAAAATATTTTTGGTTAAAATTATTGAAAATTCTAAAATTTTAAAGCCCACGCCACAAAACAAGTTAAGCGACAGTCGGTGCTGATTATTTTTCGGGGAATGTAAAAATGTAATTACAATTTGAGGTTTCGTGATACCAACCTAATGATGAACAATCCAAAGTATACTACGGCAAAACTTTCTCAAAATGCATATCCAAAGCATAAGCAACATCAGAGGCAGGTGTAATATACTTTTGGCCTGAGGAACATTACCAAAATATGTATCTAATAATGTACACAATATTATTATTATAATGTATGTGGCAACCATGAGCAAACAATTTATGTAAATTGACTGATAAGACTAACAATAAAAAAAATATATGAATCAGGTACCACTACAATAATTAGTTTGAAAAACCCTTTTAGCATGCTTGACTACATAATTTCTACTTTTAAATTTAAAACTTTTTTGATTACCTACATTTATTACAACAACCATTTTTATAGTCTCTAACATACTTACACATTTAAATTCAACAATAATTATTTTCAATAGTCATTCAATCAATATAATAATTAATATGTTTGTAAGTAGCTTTACCACCTTATTTTTCTTACAATACATTCATTATTACGATATATTAATATTGAATTTTAAAAACTGAGAGGAAAACATGATAATTTACTGTTGAATTTAAAAACTATCTTAACACCACTAGCAGAACAATAATTCAACATGCATTTACCAACTACTAGACTTAAAAGCAAATAGTGTGCTATTTATGTAGGTTTTCCCATAAAATATTGCATTTCCCATTTCAATTTTTTTTATTCACACAAGCACCTTGCTGATTGTGGTTTCCTGGATTATTTTGCTGTTTAGGTAAGTTGTATATTTGAAAAAACATTAAAATTAAATATAATAACTACACATACTCCAAAAAAATCACTATCAGCCTCCAAATAATAGTGAAAACCTGTTTCTCATTGAAAATAATTTGTACATATTGAAAGCATTAAAAATCATTTATCATATTAAACTTTTTATGGGGAATGTGTGCTTTATATTTGCAGTGTGCATTTTGGTGTTTATATTTTGCATTTTCCTTTAAGTAGGTATCTACATTATAAACATACCTACCTTCATATATATAAAAACCATTATTCTGTAATATTTTATTATTACTTGTTTTGCTTAATAATGTAATGACAACCAAAAAAAGGCCCAGTAATTCAGCCGCCTTTTTTCCAATGATTTCATTTGTCAATCCCATCATGGGCGAGGCTTGAGATGCAAAGCTCCCCGAAGTAAATTTGGAAATTACCGGTAGTTTGTGCAAGGTTCCTCTTCACAGAAAACTTTCCTGGAGGGTCAGGAAACCCAGGAAGTTGGCCATGTATCGACTCACCTGGAGTTGGACCAACTTATGTGGTCCCACTGTCTGGGGCTCGTTAGCTAGTGAACTCATTACACTGCGGTCATCATCATCCTCTGCGTCCATGATAGAAGACATATCGTCCCCTATGTGTTCCACGCTTCTTAAGCACCTGCCGCATAATTGTCCTTGTCTGGAAATAGAGTTAAAGTCAATATACCTACTACTATTTATTCCGCCTCCATCCTATTATTATAATATTGACTTGACATTCGTTCATAAAACTTCAATAGAACATAGAAGATAATGGACATTTCCTTGCCAGCCAGGGAAAAAAGTGATGGAAGAAGCTACTATTGCTTATCCTTTAAAGCCACGAGAAAATAATGTAGGGAAGGTAACGCAGTTCCCGCTGTTCCAAAGCAGGAAAAAATAACTTAAACTCTCAGTTTTGTGGATGTGTCTAAATATCTTCAAAGGGTTTTCGATTAATATATAAAATATTAATTCCTTATTACTACATTTTAAAAGTAAATATTCAAATCCTATCATTACAACATAAAATTGCAACATTTTTCACCATTCAAAAGTTTTAGAAGATTTTAAACAATAATTAGTAGTCACAAATGGAGAGTATTGGCTTTGCATCTAATCCCCTTAATTTTTCAAATTAATACATTGATACTCTTTAAAATATAGGTATAATACTATAAAATAGTACTGCATAAGTATGTGCTTTACCTGACTTCTTCAAGGATAGAGAATTCTTCATGCATAGATTTCATTGCGTCTTCATCTCGATTCCAATCTCTGACTTTCTCGTGTAACCTATTATTATCCTGTATCACACTTGCTAACTGCTCTTCTAGCTCCGTAACTCTCCTCTGTTCCTTCATTTGAAGCGCTCTACTGTCGCTGAGTTCCTTGCTAATCTGTATAAACTCTTCCTCGCTGACATAGTCGTACTGCGGTAAATCCTTTTCTTTAAGGATTGGCGGAAGGCTCTCGGACTGCCTGGTGTCGTTGATGGAGGGGTTGATGGAGTGGTTGATGGATTGGCCGATGGAGTGGATAATGGTTGGTGTAGTCGAGGTAACTTCAGATTTCTGTAATTTCTCCTGTTGCTCGACTAGTCTTTCTGCCCTCCGTTTGTGTAAATCCAGCAACCGGATATTTTCTTCTATGGTTTTTTGCAGGTCATAGCACTTTGATTCTAATGATTCTATTTGCTCCTTCAAACTGTAAAAAAAGTACATAAGTTCTTAAAATTTAAGCTTTGACGCTTTTTATATCTCGTCTGGTTTACAAAAAAAACTCTTTATTTCTTTATCAAGGGGTAGTTTAAAATGAAATAAAAGTATTTTTTAGTTCTACTGATTGCTTTGTCTTCTTACCTAGCAATAACCTTTTTATCAGCTGCGGTTTCACAGTTAAGCCTATGATTATTTCTCTCTAGATCCTGGATGCTGACTTCCAGCTGCTCGTAGATTCTCAGTCTTGAGTCGTTGACTTCTCTCAGTGCGACGGTTTGCTTAGTCAGGTACTGTAACAATAATATAAAGAAATTTCAAATTAATCTGTCATTTTGATTAACTATGAATACATTGGACATTTTATAATATAGATATATTTTTTTTAAATTTATTTCAAAAGAAAAAAAAATTGTTTACAAAGAAATACAATAAAAACACATAAACATTTTTTTTAAATAAACAAAAATCCCACAAAGGCTTAGCCTGTTTGTGGGTATACTGTGAAAGTCAAACAGTGTCCACATGGCAAAAGAGAAAAATAAAGTCATGTAAAAATGGAAAAATAACAGATAATGTAAACAAGAGAGTTAAAAAAAAGAATACAAGATATTGGTATCTTTATACCGGAAGAAAAAGAGGGAAAATAATTATAATATATAAAATAATAAATGACGTAGATTATGTTATAGTTATGGTCTTTATAGTAAAAATGATTCTACCTTTACACTATGTATTCAACTTTGTGTTAATTTTTTAAAAGATGAAAAATTTGGAAAATTTGATAAAGCCATTTTATTGATTTATTTATTATGATTACATCTTTTCACTGAAAAGAATAAGGATTCAAATATAGATTTCAAAATAAACACGTAAAACTAGATTACGAATTTTTATAAATAAAATGTCAGTCTCGTGGTGTATGGGTAGCGCGTTGGGCAGCCATGTATGAGGTCGAGGGTTCGATTCCCGATGAGGGTCAATACGAAATATTTATTTGACTGTACTTTTTACATAAAAATATTTCAGATGTGATACCTACCTAGGACTGACGCTGAAGCGCCGATCGTGTTCATGTAACAAATTATCAAGTTTCACTGCACTTGGTGTAACAATGCAGTGCCCTATGCACCGTTGGGTGTGGATAAGGGAGAGTAGTAGCGTAAATAAAATATGTATCCTACTACGTTCATAAAATGTTAATTTTTGGACTATTTTTTAAATACAAAATATTAAATTTACCTCTGAACTATCTAATGTGTAAAATACAATGACATGCTATTTACAGTTCTCTAACCAATATTACTCTTGTCGTTGGGTATCATCAGCTATGAATATTCTCGCAAAAAATTGTTTTAGCTGATCGTAAACAGTAATTTCACGCTTACGCAAATCGTAAATGGCCTTTGGTTACGTAGAAATACTTACACTAACGTCTGGGGAAGTAAAATATGACAGTTTATTTTTGACTCAAGTTTTCGCTACACGCTTGTACGTAATAAACAAAAATGATATGTGTAAATACTGCACAGAAAAGAGTTTCTTTCATGCTATTCACTTAAAAATAACTTTGTTTGCACCGTCAATTGAACCATATTTTTGTCTGCCGGTTAAAACCGGGATATATCCCAAAGAATATCAATGGAAACAGCCCCGTTTTCTAAACTCTACTTTTACAATTTATATTTATAGTAAATATAAGTTAAACGAAATTTATTTATTTTACTGTATTAAAAATTCACACGTTTTGTTGCTTATCACAAATTAAAATATACTTTTTAACAGTTTCGATTAATTACAATTTTGGTATCTGAGATTTATTGGCTTTACGGCCTCGTTTAGATGGTTCAATTTTGGCAAGGAGAAATTTTTGGTTGACGATTAATAATAATGATCTATTTTCTTATTACCCACATAAATTAGGCGTAATCCTTCAATTTTTATGAAAACTATCGGCATGGCATAATTTAAACGTAATATCGATGGTTTTAACAACCTATTTCCCATAACGAACATTTTTTTTTGGATTTAGCAGAAGATGAAAAATGATATTTTCCATAAGCAAATAATTTGATTGGTTTTTTTTTTCTTAAGTACCTACCTACATATTATAGTCCGCCGTTCAGTCGCATGTTTACCTACGTCATAAGATACAACAACCTATAAAAGTTATATGGAAAAAACGAGTTTCATGAATTTCCTCCCGTTCAGTCAAGAGAAAAAATGGGTACTTCCGGTGCAGTTTTTTAGGTCAAACCTACATCATACCAAAACACATGACCAAAACTTATTTCTACGTCCGGATGGTACTAGGACATGCAAAAAAACCATAGCTGCCAACGCTAAACGTTTTTTCCATATAACTTTTATCTAAGTTTAAAAACATGGATAATTAATTTGTTCTTGTATCTTATGACGTAGGTAACAAGAGTATAAAAATTTTGAGCAATGTAACGTTTCGTTTCTAAATAATGTAAAAGTACAAACCTCGATTTCTTGCGCCTGATCGTCCATCACATTCTGGTGCTGCTTGAGAGATGTCTCCAACTCCTTGTTCCTCTCCAGCAGTGTCTTCCCAAGCTCCGCTGCCAGCTGAAGGTCTGGAAATAAACAAAATATTCCTAAGTACACAGATCTTTATGTTTTCCTAATTTTACCGGGTTAGAAAAAATCAGAGCTCTTGAAATAGAGCTCCGATTGGTTGAGAATCTACCAGCTTCTAGTAAAAGTGGTCACAAGCACCGAAGCACCATAACATACTTAGGCACCCCCCCCCTACCCTTATGTGCCGCTCATAAACAACAGCTGTGAATAGGATGTGCGTAATTTCGTAAATAATAAATCGTAAAAATAAAAAGTACATGTTTTTTTATTGAAATGGGTTCTATTGACGATATTGAATTCAGGGTTTTTTTTTGTTAACTGACTAAAAAATAACCCTCTATAATAGGTTTTTTGAAAATCTTTGGTAATCCTTGCTATCTTTGTCCATTTTAGAAACAAAATAAGGCCTTATTATTATACTGTATATTTTACCTTATAAAAATCTAATCAAAGGTTACGGTTATGCAACGTGAAATTTTAAGGAAATGCAGATATACGTATAATAAGTAGGTACGTAACTTCGCATGTTTGTACATTTTCGATCATAGTTTTGTAATTGAATAAAGGAAGGTAAATCTGCTTGGAAAATAATTGATGATTGTTGGCGTATCAATTATTGCCTCGCCCACTTGCTTATTCGCGTGGTTTAGCGATTAGAGAATGCGTTCAATATTCAATACCCGTATTGGCGAAACTAACAATACGAGAGCGTAATACCGAGAAGAGAAAAATCATACTATTGCACTCTTGTAAATTTTCCTAAACACAGTTTCGTTTTATTTCTAATAGCTAACAGACATTTACTTTCTCCACTAATTGCATTAAACACGATACTTATCTGATAATCGAATGCTTTTTTTATTTGGACATGGCGGATTGTTTTAAATGTATAAATGCGGTAAACGAACCTTTTCAACAGAACTGTAAGTTGTCAATAAATATTATTGATTTATTTGCACTTTATTTGGTTATTAAATTGATACCACACAGTTTAACAAAATTATATACTTGTGTAAATTTGTACACAATTCGATAAGTATTTGCATGGAATGAAAAATTGGGTGATTAAGTTACCTAGTTTTTGGTACCCACAAAAAGCTGATTCACAGATATTTTATGTAGGTAAGTTCAATTTCCAATATTTTGGTTAAAGATGGTTGGAAAATTTATTGCAAACACCTCAAATTACTTACCACATAAAATAGCAATCTTTTGTGTTACCTACTGGTATTTTATCATATAGTTTAAGTTAAAGACAACTCGCGTTACATAATACTGTAGGTACATTATATCTACGTATTCAGATACAATGTTTCTATGTTCTATGATACAAAGACTTAAGTGAAACGTGCACTTAGGTGTTGATATTGCTTATATTTATACAAGTCTTAAGTAGGTACACTTAAGAAGTTTCAATATGCCAACTTTTGAAACGGTGAAAACTATTGCCTAAAAGACAACAAGATTTTCTTCAACCACATGGAAAGAAAATCTTATTAGACTCACAAACTATAAACACTAATTAATGTTTTTTCACAAACTATAAACACTAACTAATAAAATATGATTGCCAAAAAAAATGCTTTGCGATCTTCTCAACAGATGACACCAGCATAGAACAATTCTGTAAAGCGGAATGACGAAGACGATTTCAACATACACCGTGTCCCACGATGAGACCGCGAAACTCCAGAGGGTTCATGATATTCTGAGAAAAAATCTTAATAAAGTTTTTCAAAAAACTCAATTCTAATTTCTTAAAAAAATTATTAAAATATGAATAAAAATTCACGCGTGTAATACCGTCAATTTTTGAACTGGCTCACACCACGTGACCTGCACCAATAAGCACGAAGAAATCACATATTTTTGAAACTTAAACTAAAGATTCAGATATGAAATTCGAATTTTGAATGTCCGTACAAGGCGTACCAGAGCGGACCCCCACTCCTCCCCGCCCACCGCCACCCCGCCGCCGCTAGCACTTCAAACAGAAGCCAGTATTACACTCGTCGCTTTTTATGAATACTTTTTTAAAATTAATTATTGGAAATGCCCGGATCAAAAAACTTTATAAGGTTTTTTTCTCAGAATACCATGAACAATCACCCTCCGGAGTCTCACACCCGCGGTCTCATCGTGGGACACGGTGTATATAGTAGTTCAAAAAATTTGTCATATATGGTTATCAGATGATGGGCGGAATGGGGAATGTTGTAGTACGTCAAGTGGCCACTCAACCCAGCCAATGACAGGTCATAAGCCCTGTAAACGCCCAGATAACCCACATTCGTTTCCAAAGTTTCTCTGTCTCTGTTGAGATATCGATTATAACTAATTAATGTGTTTGCTTATTGTTCTCTGTTCTCGTGTACAACCAAGTAATGTTGGTGTAAAGTTA
This sequence comes from Micrasema minimum, assembly GCA_022494985.1. Classification (NCBI taxonomy): domain Eukaryota; kingdom Metazoa; phylum Arthropoda; class Insecta; order Trichoptera; family Brachycentridae; genus Micrasema; species Micrasema minimum. The sequence continues at coordinate 80,606 of JAGVSP010000581.1, forward strand.
ACTCGAATTGTTTAACTGGAGAAATGAGTTTTGGATGACCGCTATAATTCGAGCAAAGATGTCGGCCATTAGAAAATATAATATGTTATAAGCAAAGACAATTTATTATTTGTAGTAATCTCTCAAGTGCCATTAACACAAACAAACGGCTACAAAATGGCGATTTAGTCATTTTAAAAGCGTGTCACAAGTGACGGTAAATGATACTAAATTAGTCGCGTGATTATAATATTACTATGCGTATCATGCTCATATATGTTGACCAAATATGACGGAACACAGAATTAACATTCTTCAATATTTAGTACGATTACCACAGTGTGCACTTGTTTTTACGTAACATTTACAAAATTATATATTTTACAATAGCAACAATTTGTAATATTGAATTTATAAATTAATTATAACGCCTGTAAATTTTTGTAAACTTATTAGGCAGACTGCTAACGACATTTTCAAAATCAATTTTATTTTGAATGTCTGAATTCGACTACGGATAGATAGATATGCCAATTAATGACTCTTAGTTACTTAATGACAAAAAAATATTGTACTTGTACGTCCTTGCGAGTGAGTGATTTTAGTAAATATTCCATGTCTTATTTGTATTTTGATATTACTTAAATTTTGCATTCACAAGTCACTAAAATGTCGCCTTTTTATTATTTATTCTCATTTCCATGTAATATTATCGAAATATGGAAATTCGTTGAACCGAATTTATTATTACTTATTGCTTTTACTACATAAATATAACATATTATTGTGAATGCGAAATCCCAATATTTCAGAAGTCTTGATTGTGTCAATAATGAATAGTGGCTGGATACAAAAAAGTAATTATTCCCAAAAAACACGATTAGAACTTTATTAAAAGGAACCAAATAATGAATGAAGCGGTTTTGTTTTTTGGTTGGTTGGTTGCCATTCATTAGCAGAATGATTTAGATTTCTTTTTGAACTTTCGTTTTGAATGGTATTTGTACCGAAAACAACGATTTGAAAAGATTTTTAAATACGTACTCATTTCATTATGTAGACCTTTCTTTTAATTTGAAAACGTACCTACATTACTTGTGTATTTACTGATTGTATGTAAAATACATTAGGCGGCTTAGGAAAAGATCAATCAGAGATTAGTTCGTAGTGAATCAGTCAAACTAACAAACTTTCTTCTTAGTTGAAGTTATTTTTGTTTTGGAAATTGCTTGTTAAAATCAAATTTAATTTCCAATAAATCGTTCACTATCTACTCGAGTTACGACTTTCTAAGTAGACAGCTTTTAAACCGTCAGCTAGCAATAAATGTCAGTTGATAGCTAAACCACAGTCAAGCGATATAACACTAATAATGAAATAATACTTTGATGGGCAACTCTAATCAATAGAAATCATTTTCAGTTTACAAATCTATTGTAAGAAAACTAAATAATTAAATAATTTTTATACGAATTATTAAAAAAGCGACCTACTACCGTAACCTTATTCTTTCGGATCAATAGAAAAATAGCATTGTTATTGACATTGATCACTGACATTACCAAAGCTCTGTATAAATAAAATATTTAAATTTAAAAGAACTTAATGGTAATGGCACAAAGAATGGACAATATACCCCTGAATACAAATAACTAAATAGGTACTTTTAGATCTGTAGATAAATTAACTGCCTAGTCCCCATTTTCTAGTTTTGATAAGAACAGAATCGTGCAAAAGACTGTTGTTGATTTAACCCCATTTTACGGTCAAAGATAGGTTTTGTATTTGACCACGGAGATTAAAACTGAGCGAAGAAACAACAACATGTAAAAATGATTATCTAAAGTATGCATGCAAAAATAAAAGACAAAAACGTTTTAATATCATTATATAAACATGTTTTACCTACAGAAATTATTGTTAAATTATCACAAATTTATAAAAAAATGGAATACGGAATTTATTCAAATGGTTAGAATGGAAATTATAATAAAAAGGTCACCATATTTGCTGTTGATAATAATATTCTGTCCTGCCTATTTTTTTGGTTTCTTCAAAATGATACAACAAAGAAACATTTTTTTTCGATAGAACCAATAAATTGTGTCGTACTTACTACTTACAGCCATTCAAAATGCAAAAAAACTGACCTTAAAACATTACCCTTAAGATTTAAGCCATAATCCTTTGATTTATTTTGCTATAGTTAATACAACACTTTTTTTATAATTAAAAATGTTCCCACTGTAAAATTTCATGTTTTCTGTATAACTATGATACGCAATTAGTTTTGTAAATAATGGATTATTTCTTGTAAGCCTAAAGACCCATGTTAAAGATTGACAAACATTTTTTAAAAATAATATACATTTTCGTGCTTTATTTTTCTGATTTTTAGCCTTGATTTGCAAAAAACTAACATATAAAATACAGTTTTGGTAGTTTTATTTTCCTCTGCAAATATTCAAAAAAAATTACTGGAGCGAGAAACCATGTTTATTCTAATTTTGTTTTAATCAACTGAAACTAAGTTTGATGACTAGATTACTAATCTGAGTGATGACTAATCCAAAGGGACGTTTTTCATCAAGTCATTGTGAGAACATCAATTTAACAAGTGTTTGCACATTTGATGAACTTTGAACGTTTGGACACAGTGAAATACCAAATGAATAAAATATAACATAAGTATGTACCTACCTATCGAGTTTGAACAAATTATTGACTACCTCTTTATTGAAAAGTTACGTAAGAAGGCTTTATTGATCGATGGTAAGAATCATTACATATACTTATTATCAAGTAAATTAATATATTATGAAATTTTCTAATTTTTTCACACTTTTCAAAAAGTCTGATTAACCTACGCGCCACGCCTTGCGGTGATGTAACCTGGGTTGCATCTTACCAATAATATCTCTGTAAATAATCAAAATATAACAGTAGTAATTTTGGTGATCTTCGATCAAACCTTTTTATACCGAAAATGAAATATTTAATACATATTAGTATTGTAGATAATACATTTTACACAATACACAGTACACAATAAAATATTTAATACAAATTACTTAAAAAATATTTTTTACCTGCATGTTTTAGAAATTTTATACGAACATCAAGCATTTTGGAGTTACTATGCCTTTTTAAATTTTTTATGCGTCTTCTAGTTTTTTAAAAATGAAATATTATGGCAGGCAGAGATACTAACTACGCACTGATAATAAAAAATACATATGAAAAATACAATTGTTAAAGTTAGAAATCAACATTTTTTATGGAAAACTCGAAGTTTCCGCACCGGGTGCCGTAGATCGCTTCAAATACAGTACTTTAGTATTTTGGAAAGTTCCGACAAAATACAAAAGCTTGGACGTATATTAACTTTGGCCATTATCAGTAACCGTTATACAAGTTCTATTATGACTTTAAAAAATTAGTTTTCTTTAAGCTAATAGGTTGGTGAATATAATTTCGTTATTCAGATCTTATTCAACTTATGTAACTGCGTTACGTTTCTTCACCCAATAATTAATCATCAATATGTAACACAGACAGTTTTTATGCGCTTTTTCAAAGCAAAAGTATCACGCGTAATGACTTAACGATTCTAATACTCACTAATCTAGTGCAATTAAGCAAGTATAAAAAATAACTTACTACGCCATTAAAACAAAGTAAGATAAAACAGTCTACCTTAACTACTTATAATATTATTACTCAAGAGGTTTTCAAAGTCACACAAAGAGTGTTGAAGTGTTGCACCGTCATCTTCGTGAAGAGGAGACAACTTTATAAATGCCAAAGCTGGTGTTTAATTTCACAGTAGATTTATTTGTTTGTTTTTAATTATGAGAAAATTCACAGTCTGATAAAAACAGCAGTAGGTAATCATTACGTTGCAGCATTTTGTGCTAATCCAAAGCTAATGGTTCAGTTGTAACAGTGACCCGAGACTATCCTTTGTTACTTTTTATTTTCACAGTGGCTAGACACTTGACTGTCTAGGAACAAATTTGTACGAAACAGCTTACAATATCATAAGGAACTAAAGCTTATGATTGCTACAAAACATATGAAGATTAGAAAATGATAGTAAGAAGTGCAGTGTGCAGCCAAGATTAGGGATTACTCCTGGAAAAAGGCAAAATTTCCAGTATTCACTGCGAATTATTACATACCTATTCTGTTTTTCATTATTTAAAAAAAAAAACTGTAGTGATCACCCCCACGAGACATTTTTTAAACTTTTCTAGATATTTAATTTCTCTGCACATAACCATGACTGTTATTGTATAGAACGGGTGGTGGCCCAGTAGTAGCGTCGCGGACTCTGAGTCCAGAGATCGTCGGTTCGAATCCCCACTTCGACACGACTCGATTCCTATTTTCAAGCACAAGCTGCTTAGGCTTTATTGAAAATAGTATTTACAAATTTAAATATGTGCAAATATCATAAGATTGCAGAGATTTCTTTTAAAAAAAAAATTGTATCTATACTGTTTCTGGTGCTTATTACCTAGATATCGCACCATGAATTCTGTACTGCACTAACTCAAAAAAGTCAACTTTTGAGAAATCGCTAAGATCTGATTTATAAACATTTTAAACATTGTCTTCATTGAAATTGGACTTTTAAAAATGTAATATCTCGACATACGAAAGAGATAGAATCATGTTTTCTTGGACAGGAATGTGTGGGTCAATGTGAGCTATATCGTGGTATTCTGTTATTTTTCGACCGATTAAGACTTAGTGCAGTGTAGTATTTATAGTGCGATATAATATTACCTTGAAGCGGAATTTCGCTCAAAACAGGAGGCAAATTTAACATGGAAATTACCGCAGGTACATAATTAAAGTGGTATGATATTTCCTTCAAATACTTTCTTTTATGTTCGTTGCATATTAAACATGCATTTACTTTACACTGATTGTATAAAATATTATTATAATTAATTGTATACCTACGTTAATTGTATTTATACTACATAAACTATTGTTGTAAACATGCATAAATAAGTAGTACCCTTGAGTTTAGTACCTACCTACCTATATTTTGAATACATAAAAGTAGGTATATTAAATATCGGATTCTATCTAACGATAATCTAAAATAATGATACCTACATACTCGCCTAGTATACGGAAATCAATTAGATGATAATTAGCATTAAGTACGTAGGTATGAAAAATAATATTAAAGATGAATAAGTATTTAACTTAAATATTTTTTTATCGACAATGTTTTATGGCACCTTGCTAGAAAAGCTCTTTAATAATATATTAAGTAACTAAGTAGAAGTTACCTAGATGCCTAGAGAAAATAAAATAAAATTTTAATACGCAAATTTATTCAACCGAGCTATTGAACACGTAAATGTATTAGCTATACAAATGAAAATAGAATAATAAAAATAAGTGCATATTTTGGAAGTAAATTTAATTTATTCGCTCTTGCAAAACGACTGCGTGCGGATGTAATAAGAAAAGTCACCGCTGAACCATTCTCAGTAATAATATAATTATTATGAAAAATAATTTTTGGCTCTTAGTAAACATTTCACTATCTTATCACAGAAGCATACTCAGAAAGCACAAAAAGGAAAATTATCTTTCTTTCTTATTTCCGTGTAGTTGATAGATAAGATCGTCAGAATAAGTAAGAACTATGTAGGTACCTACTTTTTGTGTGCCTAACCATAGATTAATTCTGCAATAAAGAAAAAAATTCGAATTTCAAAATAAGACAAAAGTCAACAATCTCTTGTTCAAATTACAATTTCGGAAAACGAGCTTGTAGACCCAAATTTTTCTGGTGAATGCAGAAAAATAAAACGAAAAAATTTTTTAAAATTTTTTTTGGGGGGAAAATTTAAAACCAAATTTTTTTCCCTTTGTTAATTTAAAAATTTTTTTTTTTTTACCCCCCAAAATTTTTCCAAAAAACCCTTTTTTTTAAAAAATTTTTTTTTTGGGGAAAAAAAAAAAAAAAAATTTTTTAAAAATTTTAAAAAAAAAAAAAAAAAAAAAAATTTTTTTTTAAAATTTTTTAAAAATTTTAAAAAAAAAAAAATTTTTTTAAAAAATTTTTTTTAAAGGTTTTTTAAAATTTTTTTTTTTTAAAAAAAAAAAATTTTAAAAAAAAAAAATTTTAAAAAAAAACAAAAAAAATTCAAATTTTTTAAAAAAAAAAAAAAAAATTTTGGGTTTTTTTTAAAAAAATTTTTGGGAAAAAAAAAAGCAAAAATTTTTTTTTTTTAAAAAAAAAAAAAAAAAATTTTTTTTTTTTTGGAAAAGGGGGGCCAATTTTTGGGTTTTTTGGTTAAACCCTTGGGGGAAAAAAAAAAATTTTTTTTTTTAAAAAAAAAAAAAAATTTTTAATTTTACTGGCTTTAAAATAACCCCTTTTAAATTTTTTTAAAAAAAAAAAAAACCTTAAATTTGAAAAAACCTTTTAAAAATTTTGGGGAAATTTTTTAAAAAAAAATAAATTTTTTAAAAAAAAAAAAAAAGGTTTAAAAAAACAAAAATTTCCCGGGGAAAAAAAAGGGGGAAAAAAAAAGGGGTTTTTTAAAAAAAAAAAAAATTTAAAAAATTTTTTGGGAAAAAAAAATTTTTAAAAAGGAAAAAAAAAAAAAATTTTAAAAAAATTTAAATTAAAAAATTTTTTTAAAATTTTTTTAAAAAAAGGGGGGGAAAAAAATTTTTTTTTTTTTTTCCCCCCCGGGGAAAACCCCTTTTTTTCCCCCAAAAAAAAAAAAAAAAAAAACCCCAAAAAAAAAAAAAAAAAAAAAAAATTTTTCCCCCCCTTTTTTTTCCCCCCCAAATTTTTTTAAAAAAAAAAAAACCCCAAAAAAAAAAAAAAGGGGAAAAAAAAAAAAACCAAAAACCCTTTTTCCCCAAAAAAAAAGGGGAAAAAAAAAAACCATTTTTAAAAAAAAAAAGGGGTTTTTTTAAAAAAATTTTTTTAAAAAAAAAAACCCCCCTAAATTTCAAACCCCCCCCCAAAAAAAAAAAAAAAAAAAAAAAAACCAAAAAAAAAAAAAAATTTTTTTTTTTTAAAAAAATAAAAAAAAAACCCCCCCCCCCCTTTTTTTAAAAACCTTTTAAAAAATTTTTAAAAAAAGGGAAACCCCCCCCCCCCCCCAAAAAAAAAAACCCCCCAAAAAAAAAAAAACCCCCCCAAAAAAAAACCAAAAAAATAAAAAACCCCAAAAAAAAAAAAACCCCCCCCCCCCTTTTTAAAAAAAAAAAAATTTTTAAAAAATTTTTAAAAAAGAAAAACCCCCCCAAAAACCCCCCAAAAACCAAAAAAACCCCCAAAAAAAAAAAAAACCCCCCAACCCCCCCCCCCCCCCCCCCCCCCAAAACCCCCAAAACCCCCCCCAAAATTTTGGAATTCCCGCCAAAAAATTTTTTCCCCCCCCCCAAAAATTAAAAATTTTAAAAAAAAAAAAATTTGAAAAAAAAAAATTTTAAAAAAATTTAAAAAAAAAAAAAACCCCCCCCCAAAATTTTAAAAAAAACCCCCCCCCAAAAAAAGCCCCCCCACCCCCCAAAAAACCAAATTAAAAAAAAAAACCCCCCCCCCCCCAAAAAAAAAAAAAAGGGGCCCCAAAAAAACCCCAAAAACCAAAAAAAAATTTCCCCCCCCCAAAAAAAAAAAAAATTTACCCCAAACCCCCCCCTTTTTTAAAAAAAATTTTTTAAAAAAAAACCAAAAAAAAAAAAAAAAAAAAGAAAAAAAAAACAAAAATCCAAAAAATCCTTTTTTAAAAAAAAACCCCCCCCCCCCCCCCCCAAAAAAACCAAAACCCCCCCCAAAAAAAATTTTTTTTTTTTTTTTAAAAAAAAAAAAAAACCCCTTTAAAAAAAAACCAAGGAAAAAAAATTTGGAAAATTTTTTTTAAAAACCCCCTTTTCCCCTTTTTTTAAAAACCCCCCCTTTAAAACCAAAGGGCCCCCCCCCCAAAAAACCCCCCCTTTTTTTTCCCCTTTTTTAAAAATAAAATTTTTTTAAAAAGCCCCTCCCACCAAAAATTTTAAAAAAACCCCCCCAAAAACCCCTTGGGGAAAAAATTTAAAAAAAAAAAAGGCCCCCCCCCAAAAAAAATTTAAAAATTTTTTTAAAAAGAAAAATTAAAAAAAAAATTTTTTAAAAAAAAAAAAAATTTTAAAAACCCCCAAAAAAAAAAACCCCCCCAAAAAAAAAACCCCAAAAAAAAACCCCCCAAAAAAAGGGAAATTTTTAAAAAAAAAAAAAAAAGGTTTTTAAAAAAATTTTTTTCCCAAAAAAAAAAATTTTAATTTTTTTTGGGGCTTAAAAAAATTTTTAAAATTTAAAACCAAGGAAAGGGGAAAAATTTTTTCCCCCCCTTTTTTTTAAAAACCAAAAATTTTTTTGGCCCTTAATTTTAAAAAAAAAAAAAAATTTTTTTGGAAAAATTTTTTTTAAAAAAAGGGCCCCCTTTTTAAACCCCCCCCCAAAAAAAAAAAAACCAAAAAAAAAAAAAACCTTTAATTAAAAAAACCTTTTTCCGATTAAAATTTTTTTTTTTTAAAAAAGGGAATTTTAAAAAAAAAGGGGGAAAAAAAAAATTTTTTTCAAATTTTTTGGGGGGGGGCAACTTTATTTTAAAACCCCAAACCCCCCTTTTTAAAAAAATTAAAAATTTAATAAAAAAAAAAATTTTTTAAAAATTTTTTTTTACTTTTTTTAAAAAAAAAATCCCGGGGGAAAAAAAATTTAAAATTTTTAAAAAAAAAACTTTTAAAAAAAATTTTGAAAAAATTTTGGGGGGGGAAAAAAAAACCCCCCAAAAAAACCCCTAAACCCCCTTTTTGGGTTTTTTTTTTTAAAAAAAAAAAAAGGGGAAAAAAAAGGAACCCCCCCCCCGGGGGGTTTTTTTCCCCCCTTTTAAAACCGGGGGGGCGTTGGGGGTTAAAAAAAAACCCCCCGGGGGGAAAAAGCAATTAAAAATTTTTTTTACCCCCCCGGGGGAAAAAAAGAAAAAATTTTTTTGGGGGTTTTTAAAAAAAAAATTTCCAAAAAAAAACCCCCCCCCCAAAAAAAAAAAAAAAAAAAAAAAAAAAAAAAAAAAAAAATTTTTTTTGGGGGGTTTTAAAAAAAGGGCCGGGGCCCCAACCAAAAAATTTTTTAAAAAAAAAGAAAAACCTTTTCCTTTTTTAAAAAAAACCCTTTTTTTATTATTTTTTTTTTTTTAAACCCAAAAAAAGGAATTTTTAAAATTTTAATTTTTTTGGGGGTTTTAAGGGGGGGTTAAAAACCCTTTTTTTTTAAAAAATTTTTTTTTTTTTTTTTTTCCCCAAAATTAAAAACCCAAAAAAAAAAAAAACCCCAAAAAAAGTTTTTTTTTTTAAAAAAAAAAACCAAAAAAAAAAAGGGAAAAAAAAAAAAAAAAAAAAATTTTTTTTTTAATGGGAAAAAAAAAAAAAAAAAAAAATTTTTAACCCCCCCCGAAAAAATTTTAAAAAAAAAACCCCCCCCCAAAAAAAAAAACCCCCCCAAAAACCCCCCAAAAAAAACCTTTAAAAAAACCCCCTTTTTTTTAAAAAAAAAACCCAAAAAAAAAATTCCCCCCCCCAAAACCCCAAAAAAAAAAAAAAAAAAAACCCCCCTTAACTTTTAAAAAAATTTTTAAAAAAAAAAGGAAAAAAAATTTAAACCCCCCCAAAAAAAAAAAATTTTAAAAAAAAATTTTTCCCCCCAAAAAAAAAAAAAGGGTTTTTTTTTAAAAAAACGCAAAACCCCCCTCCCCCCCCAAAAAATTTTTTAAAAAACCAAAAAAACCCCCAAAAAAAAATCAAAAAAAAAAAAATCCCCAAAAAATTTTTTTCCCCCCAAAAAAAACCCCTTTTCCCCCCCCCAAAAAAATTTAAAAAATTTTTTTTTTCCCCTTTTTTTTAAAAAATTTTTTTTAAAAAAAAAAACCCCAAAAACTAAATTTGTGTTAAAAAAACCTTTAAAAAAAAAAAAAAACCCCCCCAAAAAAAAAAAAAAAACCCAAAATTTTAAAAAAAAAACCCCCCAAAAAAAAAAAAAAAAAAAAAACCCCCAAATTAAAATTTTTCCCCCCCCCCCCCCCAAAAAAATTTTAAAACCCCCAAAAAAAATTTTAAAAACCCCCAAAATTTTTTTTTTTAAAAAAACCCAAAAAAAAAACCCCCCCCCCCTTTTAAAAAAAAAACAACCCAAAAATTTCCCCCCTTTTTTTTTTTAAAAAAAATTTTAAACCCAAAAAAAAACTAAAAAATTTTTTCCCCCCCCTTTTTAAAAAATAAAAAATTTAAAAAAAAAAACCCCCCCAAAAGGAAAAAAAAAAATTTTTAAAAAAGAAAAAAAAAAAACCCCTTTTTTTAAAACCCCCCCCCAAAACCCCAAAAAATAAAAAAATTTTTTTTTTAAAAAAATTTTTTTTTAAAAAAAAAACCATTCCCCAAAAAAAAAAAACCAAAAAGGGCCAAAAAAAAAAAAAAAAAAAAAAAAAAATAAAACAACCCCCCCCCCCCTCCTTTTTTTTAAAAAAAATTTTTTTTAAAAAAAAATTTAAAATTTTTTTTAAAAAAAAAAAAAATTTTAAAAAAAAAAAAAAATTTTTAAAAAACCCCCCCCAAAAAAAAAACCCGAGTTTTTAAAAAACAAAAAAATTTTTTTTAAAAAAAATTTTTTTAAAAAAAAAAAAAAAAAAAAAAACCCAAAAAAAAAAAGGAAAAAGGGTTTTTTTAAAAAAAAGGGGTTTTTCCAAAAAAAAAAAAAAGAAAACCCAAAAAAAAAAGGGGTGGGAAAAAGTTTAAAAAAAACAAACCCCAAAAAATTTCCGGGTTTAAAAACCCTTTAAAACCCAAAAAGGTTTTTAAAAAAAAAATTTCCCCCCCCCGGGGGGGGAAAAAAAAAAAAAAAAACCCAAAAAAATTTAAAAAAAAAAATCCCAAAAAAAAAAAAGAAAAATTTGCCAAATTATTTTTGGGGAAAAAAAAAATTTTTTAAAAAAAAAAAATTTTTTAAAAAAATTTAAATTTTTTTTTTTTTTTTAAAAAAAAAAAATTTTTTAAAAATTTTTTTTTTTAAATTTTTTTTTTTTTTAAAAAAAAAAAAATTTTTTTAAATTTTTTAAAAAAAGAAACCCCGAAAAAAAAAATTTTCCCCCCCCCAAAAAAAAAAAAACCAAAAAATTTTCCCAAAAAAAAAAAATTAACCTTTTTTTAAATTTAAAAATTTTAAAAAAAAAAAATTTTCCCCAAATTTTAAAATTTTAAAAAAAATAAAAAAAAAAAAAAAACCTTTTTTTAAAAAACAAAAACCCCCCAAAAACCCCCTTTTTTAAAAAAAAAAGGGGAAAAAAGGGGGGTGGGTTTTTTCCAAAAAAATTTTTTTTAAAAAAAAAAGGGAAAAAAAAAATTTTTTTTTTTTTTCCCCCCCCAAAAAAAAAAAAAAAAAAAAAAGGGGGAAAAAAAAAAAAAAAAGAAAAAATTTTTTAAAATTTTTCTTTTTTCAAAAAAAAATTTTTTTTAAAAAAAAAAAAATTCCCCAAAAAAAGGGGGGAAAAAAATTTAAAAAACCCCAAAAAAAAATGTTTAAAAATTTTAAAAAATTTTTTTTTTTTAAAAAAAAAAAATAAAAAAAATTTTTTTTTTTTTTAAAAAAAAAAATATAAAAAATAAAAAAAAAAAAAACCCCCCAAAAAAAATTTTTTTTCCCAAAAAAAAAAAAAAGGGTAAAAACCCCTTTTTAAAAACCCCCCAAAAACCCCCCGGGGGGGGAAAAAAAACCCCCCCCCGGGGGGTTTTAAACCCCCTTTAAAAAAACTAAAAAAAAAAAAAATTTTTAAAAAAAAAAAAACCCCCCCCCCCCCAAAAAAAAAACCAACAAAAATTTTTTTAAAAAAATTTTTT
>JAGVSP010000581.1:97500-153794 GCA_022494985.1 Micrasema minimum
GAAGCAAGAGAAGTATGCCAGGACGGAGTGGTGTGGCGTTCTATCCTCTCTGCGGGATAGAACAGGCTACCCCTTCGGGAAAATGGCGTGATGGTTAGTTAGTTAGTTGGTTATTGTACAAAATATTTTTAATTCAATTCTGAATAACACTGAAATCGCTCATTCTGTTAACCTCGTGTAAACGCATTGAAAGCATTATCAGCTAAGCGGAGTTCCTGAGCGTAACTAAATACTTTTATAAAGTGATTCATAAACCAGTTTATATTCCTACTCCGTACGAGTAGAGTATTGCTGGATAGTAGAGACAAACTAATTTGGTAACCCTGGGTAATGGATATTGCTTGCTCGTGAGCAGACATTTTCTTTGAACTCTCTTTTATTTTTAGTACTAACACAATAACACAATGTGAGCGACTTCAAATGAGTTGGCTATTATTAGACAGAAAGCAAGGTACGACGATACTAATAACTAATAAATAGAGCAACGTAAACTTTAAAGGCCAATTTCACAAACACCCAGGCTTGAGGAAAACCCTTTTGATTTCTGTGTTTTCAACGGGAATCGATCCTGGAACCTCCATGTCGTGGTCCGGCGTCTTAGCCATTACGGTACGGAGGCCGCCTTTCAAACAAAGTAATAAAAATATAAATTAACAAAAAAAAAATCATGTCAATATGCGATGCTTATAAACTAGAGATAACTTAGCCCAATAAATGTGACAAAAACATAACCTAATAAGTGACTAGATAACATAAGTGTACCTACTACACGAATAAAAACTTTTACCCATATCTACATACTCACATTTATGTTAACCTTTTCTTTTTATTTCTTCCATGAAAGTTTGCTAATAATAGGTACCTACATGTTTTATTAAACACAGCTAAACCAACGTACTACAAAACATGCGAATAATGCAATAATTTTATGCATCTATACCATAATAATGTCGAATGCTAAAATATATCATTATTTCCATAAAATGACAATTTATGCAACGCAATGTGTGTAACACTCAAATTAAAATTCTGAGTTACATATTAAACGTAGGTACGTAATAATCATTGAATTCATAAATAATAGGTTGTCTATTTATTTGCCTCGTAATCAAATCAACAGCGAAAAAGGAAATTAATACTTATATTAACGGGTGGTGGCCCAGTGGGTAGCGTCGCGGTCTCTGAGTCCAGAGATCTTTCGGTTCGAATCCCCACTTCGACACGACTCGATTCCTATTTTTCAAGCACAAGTCGCTTAGGCTTTATTGAAAATAGTATTTACAAATTGAAATATGTGCAATTATTATAAGATTGCATAAATTTCTTTTTTACAATAAAAAAAAATAATAATTTAAAAGCAAGAAAACAAGTTATTGGTTAGGATAGTGAAATCAAAGCACCGAATTCAATAATGGATTAGTGATAGATTAGTGATATTTAAATATTGATTATATACTATCAATATTTTAACATTGAAGACCTAAGAAATTTCTTTACCACGAAAATTTCCTTTTTCAATAGACGCGCGTGCATGAGAAGGTGCATGAATGTGGATGAAGCGAAGGAAGAGTGCCAGGACAGAGCGGTGTGTCGTTCTATCCTCATGGATTTTTTCTTTTTTCTAAGAATTGTTGGCTAATTATGAATAAAAACATTGATCTATTTTTTCTGTAATCTAACGCCCCCTTTTCACTTGGCGACCAAAACACTAATTTTGGTGGAATATAGGTATATTTTAGAAACATTCAGTATTCAGCCAAAAAAATATCAGTGCGATAGATAGATATAAGCTTTAGAGAGTTGATTCCATGATTTGGTCAAGTGAGTTACATGCTAGGAAGATAGAAACCTTTCTTCTAAGCTTATAAATCTATCTTCTGTCTTCCTAAGTTTCAAACATTTATGAAAATAATTATTGTGAACAACATTTTTAAGTTTTTCGTTAGCTGTTTAATAAATCTGCTATAAATAATTATTTTAACGTATCTACTCGAAGGGAGAGTAATTCAAATGATAAAATGTTTATCAGGAACTCGTAATTGAATTGATATATTTTTTGGAGTAAGTTAATTAATCAGTGATAATTTTTCATTCGAGACAACAACGATCGGATTTTTAGTCACGGACAAGAGAACCGCGTATTAGAGCTCACCTGCCGACTGTCGACTTGGTGATTGCTGACTCATAAAATATCAAAAGAAATCGAATCTCTGGGTAGCGATAACAAATGAGATTCTACAGAGTTATCCTAGCCTAGACTATCGATAAAAATATTAACTAATTTTTTGCATGAAAATTTTGATATTCATAACTATTGGAAACATGCGAATAAGCAAATAAAACTTTTCGCACACATTTATATTATTCGTATACATAACTTACTGTGTTTTTATTGACTGCGTAAAGCCCACTTTATACACGGGACAGTTTACTGAACAGTTTCTTGTTCAAAAAACTACACAGTTTCTTGTACCGTTTTCTGACCAATAAAAACTGCGCGGTGTGAATTTTACCTTTACACGGCACAGTTTACTGTCTGTAGGCATGCGCAGAACGCGACAGTCGGACCATAGAATACACAGTCGGACTGCCATAAATGTTGCCATACTAATAATCTCTATGGTCACCTATCTTATCGATTTTTTGCAGATCTATCGATTTTGTGGAGATTTAACGAATCTACTGAAAATGTACAACCGATTTACCGATTTTGAGTCATTTTAATTTTAAATACCTACTTTATTTTATGCAATTATAAGAGCAGATAAATTCAACATAATAATATATTATAAATAACTTTAGGAACTTCTACCGATTTTACAATTTGGCATCATTACTCATCTGTTAAATATTATTCGATATTTTGAATTTCGATCTAGGATTTCAGTACATATTATTTATTACATTATATTCATATTTGCCATGGTAAAAGTTTATCAATTTTTATTATTTGTAATCACCGATTATTGAATATTATACGTATTATACTGTCGTAATCGCCGCGGGTGATGCGCGCGCCGAAACTGTGTGAAAAAATGTGTGGAATTAGCGCACTATGCCCACTTTATATGAGACAGTTTCTTGTTCAGAAAACTACACAGTTTCTTGTTCAGAAAACTGTGCAGTCTGTCAAACTTCTGTCAAAAGACACGCTAAATATGTGTATTTTTGAAATTGCGATTGTGTGTTATTATCGTATGTTTGCTCTCAGGAAATTGTATATATTAGCTAATAATGTAAATATGTTATTGTTTTTTTACGTATTTAAAAGCATACAATAAACCAATGTCTATTAAAACGTTTACATAAAAACATTGACTGTCATGTCAGCTTAAATCTGACACTAGCACACGTTTTTCATGCAGAAGCTTTTTATACGGGACCGTTTTCAGACTGCACAGGAAACTGTGTAGTAAACTGCGCCATATAAAGTGGGCTTAAGAATCAGGGCCTCGATTCTGTTAACTTTGTGGAACAACTGCGCATACGATTTTGTACTGAATTCGTATGCGCAGAAGTGTAAAAAACCTTAAGAGAATCGCACCGCTAATACTAGCACACAGTTTTTCATCCAGTTTTAGCTTTATACGGGACAGTTTTCAGACTGCACAGGAAACTGTGTAGTAAACTGTCCCCTATATAGTGGGCTTAAGTTAGCTCTGTAGAATCCCACTTACAATCGCTACCATAATCTCTGAGGATCAGATATTCAAAGTGATTTGTCTGCGCGTGGTAGGTAAGTATCGCAATTCGATATCCATCAATTTAGTAGCTGAATGGAAACATATTTTCTAAATAGGTTGAGTTACCATTTAATTTATTCAGAATGGATTTCTATATCATTTTGAAACAGGAAACGAAACCTGTGCTTCGCATTTTAAGCAATTAACTTAGTTTAAATAAAGTGTCGATAGTAAATTGACATATAGTTAGATTCTAATTGGGCTCTTTCCGATTTTTTATTTTTTACTTAAAAAAAATTATTGAAAAAATTAAAAATACGAACGATTTTTTAAAAAAATTTTTACGATGTCATATGAATTTTCTAGCGCGGTTTGAAATAGCGCTTTTTCAAATCGCTCGCAAAATCCTCCATTTGGCGCGCATGCGGTGTGACGTCACAGCAATATAGGCGCTTACTACGGAATGAATTTCACGCCTTTCACGGTGGACGGGTATGACGTCATTAGCCAATTACGGGCGTTAAAAAACATTCGTATTTTCGTGTTTTTAAAACATAAATTTATTAATTAAAACTAAATTTTTGAGTATTGTGTTTTATATCGTTGGAATTGTAAAAATATACTTTAAATATTTAAAACGTTTTTAAGAATATTCATGATATCGGGAAGAACCCTATTCGCCACTCTTAAATAATTAAAAAAGATAATCAAATATAATTCAAGGTTTTAAACCTTATATTATTGCCAGTACGTTAGTTAGTACCTACTCATAATCTGTAATTATGGCTAGATTTTATTATTAATAATTTATTGTAGGTATTTATTAAAAGGAATACAAAGTTATTGTACGCTTGATTAGCGTGTATATTTTTATTATTGGTTCTCCTTTCTCACTTCCGCTGTTTTTCTGCAATGGCGTCTCCTATTCGCGGTTTGAATAAAATAATTTATCACCGCATCAATATCTAAGGCTAATTTAAATATCTTAATTGAGGCAGTTCGGTTGATTACATTTTGTGTCCGCCTAAAGGAATTAGCTAATAACCCAAAACCGCAATACCAAAAGAGATGAGACTAAACAGCTGTCTTCTGTTTTAAATTTATAATCACGTGCTTTCTAATTTGTTGAGTAAACGAAGACTCACCTTGACATTATTTCAGGTATTATTAACGTATATTATCTGTTAATAAATATGTAGTTTGCTAGAGACCAGTGTTTGTACTACATACCTACCATAGCTACATATATCTAACAAAATGTCCCTGAAGTAAATCGCCGCAATTATTTAGGAAAGAAAAGATACGATCTAGACAGGTTAAAATGCTTTAATTCATCACGAAACCTAACACAATCGTTTTAGAAATATTTACTGTTTTTCGCAATATTTATCAATAAATTTTCTTGGGTAATCAATAAATGATATGTGATTAATTAGTGGTTTTAAATAGTCGAAGTTAATTGGCGTCGATAGTAAAATTATATACTGGGATTCCTTTGGAAATTAAAAAAACTTTTGGTTGTCTGTAAAGTCAGTTCACGGACGATAATTTTACGTGATAACGTCATAAGAAAACATTAAATTTATGAAAAATAGCATACTTTTATGAATTGAATTGAATTATTATTACTGAATTATCATTATTTTGTATAATACAAAGCAGGAGTTAATTGAAAATTTCAATTTTTTCCACTAAATTAACATTTTTTTGCACTCGTTAATTTCACTTTCACTTTGTAGCTTGTGTGCTGCTGCTGTCTCCCTTCTACTTGGACGCATCGGCCGATGGAGTGGAAGAGAGATAGATGCGTCACAAACCGAACGCTTAGGCCGATCGTGCCTCTCTATCGCTTGTTCCGCGCTCTCGCTTGCACACTCGGCTCAGGCGGAACGTGACAATGAGTCATGCTTTTTCGTGTGTGCAGCCGGCGTTCATCGATTTATAAGACTTATCACCTCAAAAAACTTTAATCTCAATAAACAAAAGAAACGGGTTAAAAAAATAGATATTTACAGCAAAATTATGAAAAAAGGGGGTCGTTCATTAATTATGTAAACTGTAAAACTTTGAAACGAATCGTCAAACCTCTAAACTCTTCCATTATTTTTTTAAAGATTTTATGGACGGTTAAATAATAATTCATCCAATAAATAAAATTCCATTTCCAGTTTCCCAACACGGATGGTTTGTGTTTATATACAAATTGTATCTATTTCGTAAGTTATGTTGAAGCGTTTGAACGCTGAACATTTCGTAAAAATAAATAATACGATGTTTTGAAACTAAACCACTGAATTCGTAACGGAGAAAGATGATTACGGATCTGTATGAAAATTACTTTCATTATTTTATAACTGATAGTGAATTACATTTGTTCTGGATTAGGTATCTACTTGTGGTTGATATTGTATTTATTAATGCGTGGAACGTATAGGTATTAAGTACGTTTATATTTTGCTAAACTGAAGTTTACCCAGGTAAAGATTGCCGATAATAATCCCTGTCTTCGTTCCACAACTGACTTGTTCTCTAGGTCAAGGTTAAGTGTGAGAGAATAAAATAGCAAGAAATTTTGAAACTTATTAAATATATTATTTTACATCCGATTACCTATATTTTAAACAAATTGATTTCGCCAATTCAAATTCATTTTAGTTTACCTTTGTGAATTTTAAAGGGGTTCGCAAATTACAAAAGGGGATAAATACAGAAACTGGGGTTGCTAGACACCAGGAAAATCAATATCTCGAGCGACACACTGACGTCTAAATAGGGGTGAGTTGAATTGAAGAGGGTGATACGTGATACGGAACATCGTTTCAGTAATATGACACATAACTTAAAAGTATTTAAATTTATCTACCTACTCGTATTATACAAATATTCCATAAATATAATGCGTGTTTTAACAATACATCTTATTATTACCAACAAAGAAGTTTTAATTTCATGTTTCAAACAATGAACATTGTTTTGAATTTCAGTCGTTATTTTGATGAACGTCTTCAAACAACTTGTAAAAATATGTTGCCATGGCGAGAGGTAGATATCGATGTTAAAGGGATGATTAATTTGATATTTAAAAAATCAATTAATACAATTTTGCGTCGCAGCATTTTATCTTACCGTCGAGCATGTATCTCGTATTTTCAGCATCTTCGTCCAGAGCAGTCCGCCCGGACTTGCCTCTGATGACACTCATGACGAGTTTAGAATATCCAGTTTAGAAATCGTAAATTCGACGACCGACTCAACAACTCACAGAGTACCGAGCCTCGAGATCAGCACCAACACTGGAAGGTAATCGTGACATCGGATCTCATTTCACCAAATTGGACACTGAATTAGACAGACACTGAATTGAGGCACTCGCGATGAGGAACAATAGACAATCGCGACGGGGAGAGGTGACTTCCGATACGTTTTTTTTCCATTCATAGGGTTTGCGAATTGCTAGAGATCGAGTCGTGTAGCCAGATCGGCTGCTCGGTGATTACTAATTCACCAGTACATCGGCCGTGATAACCGCTCCGCGACAGGCTCGCGAGTAATCGAACAATTCAATGTCAGCTGTGGCGAGAAAAAAACAAGCCGAATGGCCGGCGGTCGGCGGTCAGGCGGCTGTATCGGGTTCACGGCTTATCTGCGAGACCTTGCGAGTAGACGCGAGACTGGAAGGCAGATGCTGATCTCCACCCGGTTCGAGCTGACAGCGCGGAGTACAGATGTACAGAACGTCAACAGTGCTGGCAGTCGGCGGCCGTGGGGTGTGGGAGGCCCTAGAGCGCATGACTCGGCCCGCACCGCGCGTGCGCGAACCGCGACTCCGGGTCGAACTGCATCGCGAGTAACCAACACTGACACAGCAAGACCCTTCTGCCATTTTTTAAAACCGGTTAAGTATAATAAATTATTCCAAATAATATTTGGCACTACCTCTACTGTATCTCAAATTAATCTATCATGTAATGGATAGCAAATTTGACAAACCTAACATTTTAAATTATGTTTTGAGCATGCTAATAGCTTAGAAACTATAAGAACGTTAACTTTCTACTCAATCATCGATTCTACATTCACACATAAAATAATAATTATAAACATCACTAATTTGCAAATTTGGTTAGGTTAAAGCTACCAGGTGTTGATCGAACTAGTCGAGTAAAACGCCGCCACTGTCTTTTGAACAGAGTTGAAATAGAGGTAGATAACTTTTTTCTAGTAGAAAATAAAATTTTACTTCCACTGGCAACTTATTTATTATTTGAATAAGGCTAACAATCATAATATTATTTAAAAAATGAAATATATCTGTGCCTAAGAGAGCAAAGCGCTACATCTTAAAAATCATTGTTTTTAAGGAGACGCATTTTAGTGTTTTTAGCCGAAATTAATGTTGTATTGGAGAAATACAAAAACTGCAGCTAAAAATCACGAAAACGGCTTTTTGGCTTTATGGCTCTCAGGCAGTACAGATATATTATGTGAGACCTGTAATTCAGAATAACTTGAGAAATACAAACTTAATACAATGCTGTTTCTGTTTTTTTCAGTTTCTAATGTAAATTTCAGAACAACAATTACTCAATAAGTATTTCAATATTTACATACAAGTTTTGTAAATGAATGCCAAATGACCAGTCGATGGTTGTTGATGTCGTTTTGCTGACTTCATGTTTAAAAATAATAATGTTTTCGTAGTAGGAGGAAGCGGTGAGCTATGAAATGCCTAAATATCTTTAAAATGCGGAATATTGAGAAAAAAACACGAACCCAATATTTTTAAATAATATGACGTAAATAATAAGTAGTATTATTATTAAGTGTAAACTAACGGGGTAAATAAATCGAGTTCCTTGATAATTCACACAAAATTAAAAAAATTATCGCAAACCTACAAATAATTTTATTTTTTTTTTTATAATCTACATTCGCTATTCATTTTTTGCCATATTTTGAATTTCGTAAAATTCACCACGAAATGCTCAAAAAAATCTTAACAATTATAATATTGTTGTTATTATGAATTATGCTTCCATATTGATTTTACAAATCAAACAACCGACCTGCTAAAGATGAGAACAATGTCGTTGAAGTTTATATAACTTTTAATACTTTGGAGAAACAAAGTAAGCCAACAAGTTCATTGTCTCAGTCCTAGACCTAATAGAGAAATAGGTAGGTTATACTATTATACGAGTAGCTTAGCTCCAATCTTCCTACTTTTAGGTAGGTAGGTATTTATCACGATATATATTTTTTTTATAACTGGAAAGCATTTTTCATTGCAGTCATTGATTTACTTAGATTTGAACTGAACCCAAAAAATGAATGACACTTCAACTACGCCAAAACCAACAACTACGCCAGACGCGTATTCAGTATTTTCTTTAACCGCCGGCCCGAGTCGGACGTTCGGAAAATATTCCGAAATGCCTTCCTGTGTAGTGAAACCGTGTAAAAATCGTACGGATAAAATTAACAAAAAAGATGTTGTAGTAACTTTCCGACATGTAAGTGTTTATTTATTATTTGTTTAACATAGCCTAAATAATTATTATTCAAAGAAAGTTTTCTTCTTAAATAATAGCCAATAGCCCGTCCACAAGATAAAAAAGTCATTTTAGATGCATGGTAAATTTCATGAACGCTCCTCGTAAGGAACGGGTTAGTATTGTATACTGTTACTTGTAACCCCTATATATAGCCCATACCTTTTGCGGTGTGTAGGGCGGATGCTTGCCGGCAGTCGAATGGCATCTGATAGGGTCGAACCGTGTAAGCGTATTGAGGTGCGGAATCTTCGTGTCATTACTTTTTTCTAAATAATTTACTCTGCAAGGCAGATCAAAGTGTATTATAAATCAATGAGTATAACCCTTCCCCTGCCGCCTTTATTTCTCACGAATCTGTGCTTTCCTTGCAAATTAATTTAATTGTTAAACGGTTTGACTTACTAAAAATATATTTTAAAGATTTTAAACTGCTATTTACTAGAAAATGTTTGTTCAAACCATGTTGGGGATTGTAATAGTAGGTGAGTATAATTTGATTACATAAGTTTATTTAACTCAATAATCTTATACCTTCTGCATCGGTAACTGATAGCTAATAGCAGATGATGTTTGTGTAACATGATATCTTTACAAATGTGTATGACTTCTGACTAATTGCTCATCATGCAGTAATACGGCTTCATGACAGTCATTCTTAAAACGTGTCATGTGAAAATATTTTTACCAATATACCGATTATGATTTAACTGATTTTAAAATATTTACAAAATATTCGTTTGATAATAATAATAATCATCGATGCACATAATATTTCTACGTGAAGAATTTTGCAGCATAGTTTTATGTCGTAATGCAGAATGTGGAAATTCTAAAGAAGGTGTATTAGAAGAATATTAAAAGGGACTTTTCAGGATAAAAGTGAGGCAATTGATATTTGCAACTTAGGTGTAAGAAAATATTTCGATCTACTATGAACAGTTCGACTAGCTAGGCCATATACTACGTATGCCTCCCGATAGCCTACTACCATGCTACTAATTCCCTTACAACCGCACACAATGGTGCTTAGGTCACTGCACTGTTTGCAATACGTCGGCAGTTTTGCGGTCAAGTGAATATTGACGTCATTTTGTTGCATGAAAGAAAGATGATCAGTGTTACGCTTGGCCTTGCAGCAGTTTGTCCAAGATAACCACATAGGAAATATTTTATGTGAAAATCACATGAACGGGTACGACTAAAAACTACGTAGATATATCTACTACCACTACTAATTCCCTTAAAACGCCCATCGGGAATCGATACCCGCGATATTGATCATGCATGGCAGAAGATGATCACGTGCTACCAGTCCAAGATATCACCATGGGGCGGAGAGAAAATTTTCATTACGTAGAACCGCGATATCTACCTCTACAACGGAGCGGAGAAATATTACGTAGATATATCTAAAATGACGTTATATAATAATCTATAAATTTATTTATGACCTAGATATTTACATAATGAAAAGTTTTCAAATATCAAGATATGTCTTATCATATATATGTATCTATTAAAAATATAATAGCCAGTATTTAACGTGTCATGAATAATTAAAACAATCCCAATCAATCAAATTTAATGTATCCATTTTTAAATCCATAATAATTTTACATTTTTAATCACTAAAATATTTATTATTTCACTACCCTAAAACACAATTTTTGTATTCATATTTCTCTCTTGCTATTCATTTCGAAAAATTGCATTAAAATTAGCTCAAAGCTGATATAATGCGAAGAATGGGCGCATTATTTAGTATTCTTCGGTCGCTAATATGTTGTGTAAGCATTTGTGAAACTATGCATATATATCTTCGGTTATAAATGTCTCATGTTCTCCTCTATGGCTGCGAATCATGGCACCTAACCAGGAAACCAGGGCCTAAGATAGCAGACTTCTGAGTTTTGAGAATAGGTGTCTTAGAAGAATTGCGTGCGGTGGTTTGACTTTGTAAGTAACACAGCGGTGAGGCAAAGGACACAGCAACCCTTGGTATCTGCTGTCATCCGGCGAAGGCGTTTCGGCTGGCTAGGCCATATACTACGTATGCCTCCCGAGAGCCTTTACCATGCTTGCCTACTTTACAAGGCATCAAGTTCTCGGCGTCCTGGTCGTCCACTGTTGACAATTCGTCGGCAGTTTGCGTCAGAGCTGCGGGACGTGCACTTGACTTGGGAGGATGCACGGGAGCTGGCAGCCGATCGCTTGGCCTGGAGGCAGTTTGTGGATTCCATATGCTCCACATGGGGAGCGGATATGGTATGATGATGATGATAAATGTCTCATCTTTCGAAATTTAATGACGACATAGGTAGGTAAGATAAACTCTGATAAAATGCATGGTTTCATTCGTTTACACACCCTAAATTAGCGACCGAAGCCAAAGATTAGATACTCGATGCGCAGATCTTTCTGTAAATGCAGCCTAACGGAAGGCAGTCATTACTCTAATCATTATAACAATTATATGCATTTCAATAAATTATTGATAAAATATAAATAAAAAAATTAACATTGTTGTTCATCTTTCTTATATTGTAGTAGTATTAAAATGTGTGCTAAAATATTGCTGAAGGCAGGCGCAGATGCGTGTTGAACAGATTGCATACGGACAGGCGTTTCGGTTCAAATCGAAGATTTATTACAGCTTGCGCGCGGAAAGTATGTTTTACATTTTACTTTCAGTATTTTAGACAAGTATGATCCTGCAATAAAATAAATAATTAAGCTTACCTTGCCACAGCTATTTTTTACGATAAATACTGTAAAAAATACTTCAGTAATAAAGGCTTCATCAGTACCGATCCGATGTATAATATAATACCTTTTGATATGAATGAGATCCAATGAAATCCAATATAAATTAGAGCTTTTTAAAATAAGTAATTGAAATGATAATATTTTGAAAGCTCTATCATTGAATATACTGCTAAGTTATTCGCGTAATTGCGCCTATACACTATACACTCATGGTCATTGATGAAGGGGAGGAGATATATTTGAGACCTTTAACCGGGAAATGTCGAAGGATTAGAAATGGTTTGTTTACTAGTAAATATATTTTTATTTATTGTATCTTATTTTAATTGTACCTGTGTATAAATGTGAGTATGTTGTTGTTTTTCATTTAAAATTAGCTAGATATAATAGGTAGATAGTAGATACATATTATAAAATATTGATGCCACTAAAACTGATTTCTATAATGACACAACTTTTTTGTATTTACTCAAAGACTTGTATCATTTACTTCGTTTTTTACTATTTATGTAGATATACTTTGTCCATATATTTATTATGCAAGTCTGTCACCGAAACACGTTCCACTTTAGAGACAAAAGTTTATGCGACAATGTATACCTACACATATTATACAGACATAACAAAAGAGTGGTCCAATCAGGTTGTTAGTTTTCTTTATATTACAATATTAACATTAATTTCGTAATAACATTATTTCTTATGTTTACTTCTACTCATTTACCTTTTAACTGAATTTCAAGGTAGGTATGGCTATAATTTTAACCACAACTATATACCTACTTAATAAAATATATATTTAATTGATAGCACATCTTTGAATCTAAAAAATTATTTGATGTAAAATGCTGAAGTAGAGAAGATACAAACACACTTTTTACATCGAAGAAGATTTCTTTTTCGATTCCTTTTTATGTATGAATTACCTAAAGGGCATCTATAGATTCTTGCGCAGATTCCATGAGAGTCGACTAAACCGTTTTTGTACTTTGATTAAATACAATTTCCGCCTGTGTACGAGATAGGAAGGTACTTGGTACATTGGATAAGAAATTGCATAGAAGTACAATTTAATAACAACAGGTACTTAGCTTTTTATGCAGACTTCAGTTGTTTTTGCCTTTTAATATAGTTTAAGAGTCGGGTGAGAAACTATTGAGAGATCTTCTACATAATTGCTCACGATTATTATATCTTTCCTTTCATCCAAACTCTGAATCAGCACGTATTCTCTTACCTCCTGCTTCTTCTTATCTATCAAACCATATCTCGTGGTGTCGGTACTTTGGATTAGGGAAGATAGAAAATTACGTTTAGAAAGTGCATACTTGTGTACCAACTTACTACCAACACAGATAATAAAGAGAAAAGTAATGTTTTCAGTAGTTTTTATTTTATTTTTAGGATACAATAACCATCAAAGAAAACTTTTTTATTTAATTATATTTTTCTCACCAAATATGTATTAAATGCGAAGAAGTCAAGTCTAGTGTTACTATACCTATATATTATATTATGTACTTTACCTACTTATAATTTAAAACAATGTATTTTATCTTAGATCAGCTTAAATCATTATGAAGAAACATATCGCAATAATTACTACAGCTTAATACTCCTAGGTATAAATACCTCCTTATTTATTATTACATTAAGGTTCGTAGGTTTTCACGGCCTTCAGATTACAGATAGTGTTTTCCTGGGTTAATGCCGTGTTTATTATTATTTCGGAGCACATTGCAGTGTCCATTTCACGAATGAATATCGCAACGAAAAGTTTACAGCTTAATACTATACCTAATATTTTAGCTTCCTTTATTAAAATACTTTACCTGTTGAGAAATAATTTTTACATTATGTTATTTTTCATAATTCAGCTTAAACTGTAGAAATTCTCAGCTTTTAAACTAACTGTTTCAAGCTAAATTAACTAAGGTAAAAATACCTCCTAAAAAGTTAAAAATTATGTTTAGTCCAATTCTATTTCCCAAACGTGAGATTTTGAAAGATTACCTGTAATTACCTAATAAAGAAAACTGTAAAAACTAGTGCAACTAAAAGGCAAAAACAATGTTTGAAGTCCAATTAAGTAATTCCCACGAGATAAACATAGATTACCTGTACTTACCTACTCTCTGAAAACTAGTGCACTTATTGTCCACAAATTAGTTTTAATGTTGTAATGATACATTTAAACGATTGTACAATTATAATTATCTACCTCCACATTTTTCATTATTTGTTTTATATTATTTTCGTTGTCTCTGATTAAAGTATATTAATGTATTTAACTTAGTAATTTGGTTCCCTTTTCATATTTAATATTTACATACATAGGTACCTAAATTTGTTGTATAAATGACTTATCGTAAATTTCACTTCTGTGTGATATTAATATATTATCCGTTTATCATAAGTGATCGTTTTATCCGCATTTTTTTTTCAATAAACGTTTTGTATGTAGCTACATAGATGATTCTTAATGAGTTTTGAACTAATAACAAAAAAAAATTGTTTAATTTTATGATTATGGATCTCTACGTTTTTAACATCTAGATTACACACGATTTATTTTTAGAGTTTAGAAAAATCAATATCCATAATAATGTTTGTGTAACGTCAATTTAATTGGTTAAAATATAGAGTAATACAATCAATACAATAATTTAAAAAAATTGAAAAAAACATGTTTCCTATAAGCTGTGGATACTACAATAGATGTGAAGAAAATATAAAGCTAGTGAAAGGCATCATGAATTATTAAAAACTAATAATTAGCAACAAAACGATCTGAAGACGATGAATCGAAAATCTAAAGAGATAGCATTTTTTGCAGTCACCATTGTTAGGTACACAAGTACACATGTATAGGTAAAACGTATGTAATGCTATAAACGTTCGTTTGGATAAGAGGCATTTTCACATGCTACCACGAACCACAATGGGTCTTCATCACTCCACACAGATGCATAACAAAACACAAACAGGAATAGTATAAAAACTGAAGAATATTTACAACAAATCGACAAGAGAAACTGTTTATATAATGAAGGAACTAGTAATTATACACATCGATTGGAAATGCCATTTCACTAGTACCATTGTAGTAAGAAGTGAATGGATATTACTTATTAGTTATTGCAATTATTATTATTATTGTTTTATGCTTCGGTCTCGTTTCCTCTCACGCATTAGATATCTCTGCTATTTACTTCACCTGCCCTGCGATTCTACTAAGGTTTTAAGACATTTTAGCGATTTCCTTAACTGTCTCTCAACTGTCACTGTCAAAAATCGGAATCGGATTTTTGGCTTCAAAGTAGAGTAGAATCTTGGTAGAATCTCTCAAGGTCTATGCATTCCACAAGACATAAAAGATCAACATTTTTGGAGAAGCAAATTCGTCGAATAAGTAAGGTTAGAGATAAACGATTTGACAGTTCGGCGAGAAATGGGCGTCTAGTGACGTTTGGTTTTCCGACCGGAATCGCAGCCCTGATCAGATTTGCTGACATTCTGTTGGACTCGTGTAAAACTGTTATTAAAGTCGGAGTTAGAAAAGGCTTAAAAGATGATCGCATCACATGAGTATCTACAATACAATGTACGTAGGTACATTATTACACACTTATGCTACAAAATAATATAAAACAATGTTTTTTTTAGTCTTTTCATTAGTAAAATAGTGATAAACGTATATTAAACTGCAGAATTAATAGAGTAAAATTATTTTTAAATCGTTTTAATGCTGTGTTTATCAAACTCACAAATAAGAAAAAAAAGTCTTGAATTTCCAATAATCACGTAGGTACCAATGTAGTTGTTTGAAAGCGAAAACACCACATACTGTGGTATTTAATCTACAATAGTATGTATACACAATACACATAACACCACGGTTGAATTGATATAAAGGTGTGATAGCAATAACAAAATTAGACATTCACTCTAGATGTTGCATACTCGAAAATATGGAATTAAAAAATAAAATAATCGTGTCAGGAAAACGTCGGCGTCGGATAATTTCAAGATCGAATGCAAAAATTTCAATGCGATGATTATTCTGATAATAATAATCTGTTGTAGTGAAAAGGTGCAATAAAATGTTTTGTAGTAGAATTGACTCAATAACAGTAGAATTAAGTTTGAAAAAAACTGAGGTAAACAGATCAGGTATAGTTTAATTATATTGAGAACACACACATATAACAAAATGACAAAGTTGTTTAAAAGTCTGAAAACCACATCTTCAGTGCATAATGCATTATTAGTAGACATTCGGTGTATTCTGTCTCTACATAATATTAATTAACTTAATAATCATTTCTCAAGGAGGCCATGTTCAGTGAAATGTGACGATTAAATTTATGATGCATATTGGTTACAGTTTACATATTTATTATACCCGTAGAAAGTGAAAATATGGCTGCATATATTGTAATGAATCTAACACGAGTTTCAAATTCTTTGCGTTATTTTTCTGTTTTACTAGTTGTTATTGCCTCATAATATTTGCTAACGTGTATTTAATTAAGTGATCACAGTAACGCCGTTTATTAAAATACTATGGTTTATTATTTTTTAATAGTGTCACATTGTGTGTAAAACAAATGCAACTTTTAGTTTCGGACATGTTAAACATTAATTTAGCAAATAAGGTCATACGTATGAAAATATATTGTGTCAAATACCAATGTCTCTACTAAAACAGAATAAAATAATGGATAGATTAATATAACAATGTTGTAAAACTTAGAAATTCGTAAGAATTAAACTGATTTGAACAGTGCTGTATTTTTGTAAGTAATGTGTGAGATTTTCCAAGTGAATTAGGTAGTGCCCCTTATAATGGCCAATTTTAATTTTTAAGAAATGTGATGACCGGTAACAAATGGAAATTAGTTGGCATGGAACAACATTGAATTAAAGTAGCCGTTTGTTTTGTGTTTTTATTGCCCTGCGAAACACTTTTTTCCCGTAAAATTACGAAATCACAAATTCAATAGAGGCATATCAAAGACTATGGAAAACTAATTGATACGATCTAAGGTTTGTCAGTATATCGACGCCTCCTACGTATAATATCGTAACCCACAAATCGTCGATTTTTGAGTTTTTGGTGGATTTCGTCTATATTTAACTATATCTTTAATTCTACCAAAACAAAAAAAATATTTTGCCAATTATAAGGGCTTTTTTGGGGCGTAATTTGTCGTATCTAGGTACAACCAATGCATATGAACGAAAATATTTTCAAATGCTACTCCTGTAAAATCGCGCTTTGTGGGTTACGATATTATACGTAGGAGACGTCGATATGTAGGTAGCCCTATGCACCATTGGGAGCGAATAAGGGAGAGTAGTCGTAGTAGATAGTAGTATTAGGTACCTATTCCTAATAGGCATAATAATTTATATTCGGTTTTCATCAATGTGAAATATTATTTTTCATTTTCCTATAATGAATAGAGAAAGTGAGTTTGATTATAAATCTGCATAAACAGTGATTTATTAGTATTTATGTAGCTAGATAAATGTGTTTTTTGGGTAGGGCACCAAAAAACATACTTGAAAAAGCGAAAGTGTCTACCTACTATATACATGGAGTAAACAAAACTCGTAGTACCTACACCCGAAAAATGGTCAATCTATACCACATTTGGAGTCGAATGTGTAACTTGGCTTTTGAATCTGAGCTTGAAAAAATAATAATTTTCTTCGCATAAAAGCTTTTATTAGTACCGCAGATTAAGTAAAATTACACAGATTGTATCAATTCGACTAAATACATGATATTTGATAACAATTAGCAACAATTTATCCAAAAAAAATCAACCTCGTAATCAATTTTATCGAAAACTATGGGTCAAATCACAAAAATTTTATTCTACAAAATCGGCTCTAAATATAATGTAGATTCACCGGATTCCCGATTGTACATCAACTTTGTTACACCATGTATTTATAAAACTATCTTCTGAAGTACCATAAGAAATGGCTATCAAACTGTTATGGCTGCTTCAGGCATTCTAAATAAACAAATCATTTGATAAATTGAAAGGTCTCTAGAAAATACCTTCGTAATTATAATAATTATAGTCACTCAATGTAAATCAATTCAAAATGATTAACTCTATTATTAACTGCCGGAAAATGCCTTTCTGTCAATTATAGTGATTTCTTTCATAGGTAATATTTTTTTATAGTGCGATTAGGCGCAATTTTTGGGAAATCGTAGAATTAAAACAAACAATATTGTGACTAACCATTAATATATTGTGGCAGCCTGGTGAACCAGACAGTGTGAACTTTCAATTAAAGCAGATTTATAGGCAGGAACAATCACGATCAGCTCAGAGCAAGATGCTCACCATAACTTACAGCTTATATGGTATTGTATCGTGGAATGCTATTAATTACTTTAGGTTGGATAAATAAGTTATATTAATTCTCCGATGCATTTTTTACTTCTTTTAAATATTTTTTTTATTTTTTTATTTATTGTAAAAAAAAAATTTTCAGTAGTCCTTATAAAACTAACACAAGTTTTGTCATAAGATTCTACGAATATAAAAATAAAAATAAAACAAAATTAAACAAAAAAGAAAAACTATAAAAACAAAAAAAATACAAAAAAAAAAATTTTATAATACACACATACATACATATATGCGCGTGATACATGCATACATACATAGGTACATCCTAACATTTTTTCTTCTTTTTTTATTTAACAATTAAGCACAAATCAATAATTAATCAGCCTGAATTTATAAAAACCTCTCCTCTGTCAGCCAATCCTTTAAATTTTTAACCTTATCTTTAATTTTGACACAATCCAAGAAATTCTTAGGTAGCATATTAAAAATACAAGGCACTGCATGATGAAGGGTCCGTTTTCCATATTTGTTATTGTGTTTATCTCTTGTTCCACATTTGTGTTTTATTTTAGACTTATATTTTGAGTCCGTAAGATTACTCGTTATTAAATAAAAAATTAATATAATTTGGTACTTACAATTATTGATGATATGCGACATGTTTTCGCTTATCAGAAGCTTTTCCTTTCAATGAGTAAAAACTCGTGTTAGAATAAATTATAACAATAGTATTCGCTCAATGGTAGAATAAATTTATGTGAATCCTTGATATTACTAAAACAGATAACTTGAAATTGGCCAATGTATTATAGTATATTTGAATGCGACGCCATTTAAAAAACAATATTAATCCGCATGCTTCACATAGTAAGTACTCGGATATCGAATAATGATCCACTAACATTTATCAGGCTAGACGTAAAAGGATAATCATAATACAAAAACAATAAATTCATTAACATAATAATTGAATAACGTGCGTAAATTGTTTGGGTATAAAACGAAAAATGACTTTCACTAGATTACATTACGGGGCGACCTTATCACTACCGCTACCGGCAGAAGTTCATTGTTCGTACAGAGTTCGTGGTACATTTCCACAGGTAACGTGGACTCGTATCTCGGATCTACACAGATGTTAACGAACTACTTTTTTGCATTTCGCGAGGGGCGTTATATCAAAAGCCTCGAGGCCCGGTGAAAGCATTGTCCGCGGAAACCGACCAGCGGGTTGCTGTTATCATTCGATTATATAAATCGCTAATCGTATCCGATTAATCAAAATATTTACAGACAAGTCGTGACTAAAAGAGCAAAAACGTACGGACGTGATTTCACATGTCGATGCCGTTTACTTTAAACGGAGTTTGTTGATCCAATAAGAAAGTGGATTATTTGCGCATTATAAGGACCGACCACGCCCGCCGGACACACTACACACGGCCACTGTCATTTACCAGTATCCCGTCATTTCTTCACCCGAGTTGTTCAATGTCTAGCAGCCTGTAGTCAACAGGTTAGTTCGTGAAGCTTGACTTACAGATCTGGTTGATTTTACACAGAACTGGCTCAAAATGCATCATTCCAAGGAAACGGCCTGTACTAGTCGAGGGAGTAATCACCGCTTGTCACGGAGACCCGCGGGGAACATAAAGGCGGTGACATGCAAACTGAATGCGATAGGTACTCCTGAATGGAAGATAGATGCGGTGTTAAGTGCCAAGTATTAACAATGTACAAGAATAATATGCAGTACATGGAAATAAAGCGAGGGGCGTGAGAAGAGGATAATGCACCACAGAACTAAATCTACAATCTCGCTATCAATCTACCAGCTTATTAACATGTCCCCGTGTACAATACAGATAGGTACTACAATGCTTATTTATTTAAAATTTCATGTACAATTACATAGTAAGTGTACAAGCGGGCTTATTGCTTTTGAGCAATATCTTCCAACCAACACTTATCTCGTCAAACAAGAAAAGCTCTATTCACAAGATTCGTTAGCTTAAATAAATATCTATCTATTAAATACGTTTATTGTACCAAAGTGCATGTCAAGAAAATGTAGAAGAACAGAATACATTCAATTTGCGATAATGTCATTTAAGTTGTCGTTTCCTTAATACGCGTTTATGGTAACTACAATTATTTCCAGTAACATTCCCACCATGTTGTTAGTAGCAGGCTGGGATCTTACGTGACCGACTATCGAAATATGATTATTTCGTTTAAGTACTTGAACATTTTAAATACAATGTTGGATTAATAATACCCATCTAGAAGAAATATATTCATGTTTAATTTCTAGGGGTTTTCTCAGTAGGTCAGTTGGAATTGTCGAAAGCTTTCCTAAGATATTATTTAAATTTATGTTGAACTTCGTTTTGTTCATTAAAATGAACAACCTAACAACGTGACTACCATAAATACATGAACATTAAATTGAACAAAGAGACTAACCTTCTTAAGAATCGATAATAAAATAAATTTTATTGATTTGGAATATTACTTCTTGCTGAAAGTATCAAACATCTTCAAGAATAAATTGTTACTCGGTACAGCTTTTACGGGACACAGTTAGGTGTATTATGTTAGGTATTGAACATTAGAAAATATTACTATTTATAACGGGTGGTGGCCCAGTGGTGGCGTCGCGGTCTTTGAGTCCAGAGATCGTCGGTTCGATTCCCCACTTCGACACGACTCGATTCCTATTTTCAAGCACAAGCCGCTTAGGCTTTATTGAAAATAGTATTTACAAATTGAAATATGTGCAAATATCATAAGATTGCACAGATTTCTTTTTAATTAATAAAAAAAATAAAAAAAATAAAAATATCCTAAAGTTTCATAGATTTACGCAATTTAGTTATTATACCTGCATTATCGTATAATATTACCTAAATACTTTTTCTATAGACCAAATTAAAGGACAACGTATAAAATACGTAAAAATATTGCATTTTAGGCTGCACCTGTTTTAGAGGTATTTGTCACCGTTCATTTTAAGACTTGACGTCCTCTTACGGTCGTGAAGGATTCTGATTTGTGATTCTCGACCTTTTAAGCAAATTTCAATAATGCTCAAGACAGCTTTTTGATAAAGTGTGCGTTAGGTATTAAGTAATTGCTGATGTTTTTCTGTTACTTAGTATACTGAGAAAGTAGTATGATTTTAGGCTTAAATCCAATGGTTGTTAAGTATTAGTTAACCATAGATTGTCACTAGATACATTATTTTTTATTAAGGCTCTACCGGAAGCCAATGTTAGAAATTTTGGTATTTTCAAAATTACATTCCGTATTTGTTGACAGTGACAAAGCTTCGAAAAAATTTTCATATAACTTTTTTGCGTTTTAAAAAAGTAATGAATTTTATAAAACGGAGAACCCAAATTTTTGGCGTTTTTTCAATATCAAGATAACTAAAGGTGACAGAAAAATATAAACTAATTAATAATCAAAGGGCACATCAAATCCTAGGGAATAACCCAATGTGCCACCACCGACATAATGCCAGTTTTATTTTACTATCTTACTTTTCCGTAAAAAAAAAAGCCATTTTGCGGTCACATTTTGTGTGAGCTGCTCACGTGGACGTATGTTATGACTTACTTTAATTTACTTTCGCCTCTCAGAAAACTTTATTAAACGATACGGAACTAATTCATTGAACACCATTTTGCGCACCGTATAAATATAATATGAACATAATGCACGCCGCATGAACAGGTAATAAATTATCTGGTGTCAAAGCTAAAGAAAACTGACAACCACAACGTTACAAAACCGCTCTCCTTTAAAATCTCCCAATACGTTACATAACCCTAGGCAGAGTTTACAGTCATCATCAATCTTTATAGAAATGCATTTTACGAGTCCGGTGCTCAATTACGTAAAAGGTCGAAGATTCACGGAGAAAACGCTCAATGAAATCACTTTACAGTGCAATATTATGTAACTTATCCCGACTGAAGTCGTATCACATCGATTTATCAGCCTGTTCGATTACATCGAAGGTTCTCAAAAATATCAAACAGAAAATAGTGAGAAAATTGTACGTACCTACTTCATTCATTCATTATACCATATCAGTATGATTTGGTTTACGAAAGTTCACATGCACAAGATATTAATTTAGTATAAAAAATTCTGACATTTTCATTAGAGGTCAGTACCTAGTGGGTACTTAATGTTTTGAGGATGCAGATTTTAATTCAGGAATTCTTGCGTTTGCCTTCTTAAAATGAACTTTGGTATATTTGGATTATGGAGTATTTTTCTCCACCTAACCTGGTGCTAATTTAAAAATACCATTGTTTAAAGTTGTGAGATTTGCAGTTGACTGAACAGGAGTATAGGTGTGTGGAAAGAGGTGCGTGATGGAGGTATGAAGTAATTTCAAAATTTACATTCTACATTATGAGGCCTCGTGCGCTTGGCATAAACAAAAGAAATTTCATTCTCAGTACTCAAGCGGTACTAAAACATATTTCCTAAAAAGATTTCCTTCTTTTTTACGTTTCATTAGCACCATGAGATACTCAGCAACTGTGAAACTGATATGATAAAACAAATTGTATGCTAATAACCACACGTTCTTACTATGTATATTATGCAAGTTTCTTCCAATGAGTTTTCATGAAAAATACATTACGCTAAATATTATGATACCATATTTGAAAGCTCGCATCGGTTATACTTATTATAAGCCAGCATTACCTAATAATGATTAACATACTAATATCTTTTAGATAGCTATCAAATATGCCATAAATATGGTAGAAACGTGATTATACAATACCATATAGAATATGTTAAATTAATTTTAGGAATTTTGTGTATTTATGTCAAACGTAAAAACAGTAAACATTTAACATGCCTTCTGGAAGCAATTAAGACAAAAACAATAATAAGATTAAAACAAAAACTCAATTGAATTCAAGGCTAAACTCTCATTAGACAAAAACTGGAATATGCTTTGAATATCTGGCTTCATTCTCTTAAAGGAAAATTGGAAAATTGCTTAATACACCTATATTATTATTAAGTATTTTACTGTGTGACGAGAAGCGTGTGAATGCGCAAGTTGTTTTTCTGAAAAATATTAAGCATTCATAATAATCATCATTAACTCAGTTAGCGTCTCTGCCATCATTACTTGCCTCATTAATCATTACCACTTAAATAAATAAATGGAATGTGATACATGATACTTATCAATTATAACCTACGCCTTTTTTATGTTGTAGAGACTTTTCTGACATAAAAAATTTCTGAACTTTAAAAGTGCGAGGATTTAGAGGTAATCGTATTTTCCCGCATTGGTCACAATTGTTACAAAATATAATTTTACAAATTTACTCGAATAGACGTGTACTTTACTATAAAAGTGTAAACTTTACTATGAAAGTGTATGAGTTTACTTCTCTAATAGAGTAAAAAATATGTGTTTATTTTACGTTCATTATATTTACGTTTTACTCTGTAATATTGCCTGGTAAACATTATAAATAAGTAGTTGAGAGTTAATTGATTAATTCTAATAAACGGCGATGCTTACTTTTCTAAATAAAATTTATGGAAAATTCCAATACAAACCATGTGACTTGAGCTGAAACATTGAAAATGGGTGTTTTTTAAAGCCGACTCAGTTTCCCGGAAATAGTTTAAAATAAATTAATGGGCGGCGAAAGATCTTCACTATAAAGCGCGGGATAAATAATTAGCTTCCT
Source organism: Micrasema minimum (assembly GCA_022494985.1). NCBI lineage: Eukaryota > Metazoa > Arthropoda > Insecta > Trichoptera > Brachycentridae > Micrasema > Micrasema minimum. The sequence continues at coordinate 121,626 of JAGVSP010000581.1, forward strand.
CAACGCATCATGTGCATCGCAATGCTGTAGTTTGGAGTGCAGTGCATCTATGTAGTACTTAATACGATTTTTTCACTCAAAGCAGTTTATTCAATATATTTACTGTCAAACGGTAGATATCTTAAAACGCCTTCTTCCTGCAATATAGTGGTAACATGGCAAACACAGCAACATAGCACCGTGCATTCTCTTTCCACCTTCAGTTAAATGACATTTATTATGATTATAATGATTTCCGAAGGTTAAGACAATGCACCTTACGTATCCGTTACAGGAGACTTAATAACCGATCCGTAATGCGCGGATCTTATTACTGTCTTGCTTGATTTACATAATTTAATAATGCAAAATATAGAAGAAAGCGCGTTACGGCATTGCAAACTTGTAACTCACAGAGTGAAATATTTATTTATTTACAGATACACCATCATTGGCATTTACATTTAAAATATACATATATAAATCAAGATTAAAATCTGCATATAACCAAATATAAATATAAAACATATTCGTAGATATTATTGGAAAACTGAGAGCTGTTTTCTAACCCTAAGTACCTACTTTAACACTGCTCGCCAATAGTAAGAACATAATTTTTGCTGTAGTATATTATATTGAAAAGCTGTGTATCTATAGAACATCATTTGTTTTTATTATAAAACACATTTATTTGTCTAATAAATTCTTTGGAAGCTGCCAAACGTTTACAATATTTTTTTAAAGTTAATAGAAGGATAAAGCATGGATGTTTATCCGCCGTAGCATAGCGGTAGCGCATTCGGCTACCGTGCACGAGGTCGGGGGTTCGATTCCCGTAGGGGGTCAACATCAATTTTTTTTTTGCATTTGATTTTTATATCATTCATGCCTGATACCTTGGACTGGTACTGAAGTGTATGACTGATCATCTTACGTTCATGTAATAAAATGATCAAGAATCACTGCACTTGGTGTATTGATGCAGTGCCCTATGGACCATTACAAGTAAATAAATAAAGTATTGAGTTTAAAGTCCTTCAAAATATTGGTCAAGGTTACGATTAAATTCAATTTTATGAATACATCCGATTAAGAATCATGAAATTACAATAAAGTTTGAGGAATAATCATTACATACGCATTCGAAAGTTAATTTGCATACAATACTCGTACATACGTAAACGTATTAAACCGATGAAGATATGACGATCAAAGGATGAGAATTCAAAGATTCTATCAAATGATAATGACCATGTCTGATAGTCTTTAGTCATTAGTTTAGTTTAATACTGGGTAGGTACCTACACTACTAATCTATAATCACAACTTAATAAATCAGTTTAAACTAATGTAACCTAATCATTTATCAACCGACTATCAACCTTTGGAAAGATATAATTACCTTGGATAAGTAAATTGTTATAAAAACAATCATTTGAAAGATCCATAGTTATTAACCAAAATCATAATAAGGCATTGGAATTTTGTAAGGAATAACTGAATTTATATCAATTGATTGTAAATTTAATTTTATAAGGTGCGATGGAATTAAACCAATGAAATATTAAGGTAAGAAAATTAAAAATTCAAGGTTTTGTTCAAATGAATCCTTAATAAAATATGTTGATTTCTTTAATATCATTTGTGCTCTATAATTTATTTAAAATTTGATAAAAAACAGTACTTAACACTCATTTGAATGATTAGTTTTTTACCAAACTATCTGATGTACTTTTAAAAGTTTTATTATTCTGATTTCCGATTATTATTGTGTATTTATTTCACTTTTTCAATATAATATGCAGAAGCTCAAGTTCTCACCACGTTACCTACAATGTGGAAAACTTTAAATGAAAAGCGCACCTACATGATTATTATTTCATACATAAATCAGACATATTTATGGTTGAACATATTTATTCTAGTAAACGTTTTATAACAATAGTTGCATTGTAACATTTATAATTTATTATATCGTGGATGTTGGAAGTTATTACTGACGGTTGTGATTTGTGAAATTGAAAACAAAGCTTTCACAAAGTCTCTCCAACATCCCATTCCCATACCACAATATATCAAATCGTAATAAAAGGTTTTGCTAGGAAAATCGCATTCCTAGTTACATTATAACAAGTACTTTTCAGCATGATTACAGTGGACAATGTACTGATATTACTTCTATGTGTTATTGGTACTTCTGCACAATGTAATACACTTGTGCTTTGTGTGGACAGTACTGAATCTAATCATTCAGCGGTTTATATTATGCACAATCATTGTGAATACTATAAACTATAATAGTGTATAACAGGGTTCACCACGTAAGCAATATTGCCCCCTGGAGTCATGGTTATAACTGTGGCTATTCCTATATATTTTTAATTTTAAAAATGTAAAACAATTTAAAGTGACTTGATAGCAGACTACTGAGTTTTCAGAATAGGTGTCTTAGAAGAATATTAGGTGTGCGGTGGTTAGACTTTGCAAGGAACACAGAAGTGAAGCGACGGCTGCAGCAACCCTCGGTATCTACTGTCATCCGGCGAAGGCGTTACTATTTACCAAATTTAAGCACAGGTTAGTTGGAAGTTTTTTTATTTAACTAGAAGCTATGTATTTCTTTAAAAAAAATTAATAAAACTTTTCCTATTCGATATTTACATACCTTAATTATCTCTCTTAGTTTATGTTGCTTTTGTTGCTCGATAAAAAATACAGTAAGAAATTGTATACGTAAAAGCCCAATAGGCATATAAATAGGAAATAATAAATTAAAAAACGAAGATTTCCAGTAAATTTTATAACCGTTAAACTTTTTATGTATCGAAAAAATGCGTCCGTGCGGCGTTTAGTAATTACCCTATAAAATATTTATTGCTGCCACGCTACTGTGTAACAAGCTTAGTTAATTACAACTAGTAGCTAAGATATACAAGAGGTGTGAAGGAAAATAAATTGGCTAGGAATCTGGTTAGTTTCCTGGAGCGAAAACACAATCTTGTATAATACCGGATATGGCGACCTTAGCAGTGTATAGACTATAGACTGTAGACTCCACGGTCAATATGTAGATCACTTGAATATCACTGCACTGGGGAAACACTCTATTTACCTCCATTATACAACATCATACGCTCGGATGGAGAAACACCAGGATGGGATGTTGAGAGTCAAGAGAAACTAGAATGATTTCTTTTTTTAAGAATGTTCACCCTTATTTCAAAACGATTGACATGTCATTGCTATCTAAGAGATGTACCTTATATTAGGATTTCATAGTATGTAGTATAAAAAAAGATTTCATCATCAACTAAGAGCATATGGATTCCTATATTCACACTGTGATTCACACCCTGACAACACACCGAGACAATTAATCTGAAAACTCAAAAGTCAGCTTTTCGGGTCATAGTTCGGTTTGACACATTTTTTTATGCATGCAAACTATACACTAAAAAAATATTCCAATCACATCTAAATTTGACAAACGTTATATTTCTTACATGAGAAGCTTATTAAAAGCGTGGAAAAGTGGAAAATGTTTATAAAAAGGCACTGTTAGCGTTCTTTAGGTGGTCGTGGGGCGTGCTATGTACGAAACTACAGTTGGTCATTTCATAATTGGAAAAAAAATATTTTGAAATCGTTTTCTTCATTTTAGTCGTTCGACTATTAAGTAGATATTTATATAATACGGTGTTACTACTACTATTACTTTCCCTTATCCGCACCCAATGGTACACCAAGTGCAGTGTATCTTGATTATTTTTATTACATGAAGATAGGAAGATAACATGGTGTAATACACGTCTATTGGTGGATCATCTAATAAATTTTACAGGTGGTTTTGTTAAAAAATATTCAGACACCATTTCACTGACACCACTAAATAAGTTATGAATTACACTATACAAAAGACAAGTACACTGTTACAATGAAATACTGTAAAAGCTCATTGAATCCAAATACTAGTTGAAAGTAATGAAGTAGGTAGTATGTGGGTGAGGAAAACTTTCGCGCTCGGTAAAGGGCGCCCCAGTAGTGTAAACGCCTGTCTACTGTAAAGCCCATTGTCTATACTATACGTATGGTATACTCATTTTATTTAGGAGTGAAGAGAGTGGGTCGTGACCAAAGGCTAATCGTAAATAAACTATTCCTTTCGAATATCACGACTTCTGTGACTTTAGTAAGGCACCTGACAGGGTTCTCCACTTTCCTCGATAGATTAAAGCAATTATATTTGTTCATTTAATGCTTCTGGAAATAAAAACGATTGTACGATTTGCTTACAAGAATTCGCTCTGAGCGCGTTCAGTAAATAATTGAATTATTATCATTGTTTTAAGTGTCTATATCTACGCATATTTGGTACGGTCGCAATTTCTCGTATTAGACACCAGACATAACAAGGAAATAGTTTCACATAAAAAATTACAATGATTATATATCTGCTCATTGATTGCAAAACAAAATTTTATTGCCTACATTTTAAAATTTACTACTACTACTACTACTACTGCACCCAATGGTGCATAGGGCACTGCATCGGTACACCAAGTGCAGTGTATATTAATCATTTAATTGCATGAAGGTAAGATGATCAGTACTACAAACTGATAATTTCAGAAATAAAACATGTAGGTACACTGAAATTAAAAATCAATAATTATATTATTATGTATTAATAAAAAAACTTAGATAACGACGCGCGACGTTCTTCACTATGTAAATTAAATAAGTAAACCAACGGTTTTTTCAGTGTTTCCAAATCGTAATTCTAATAATTATTTATTAGTTACGGCGAGAAGTGAACTGAATAAAGTTACAAATAATGCATTTATAAATGAAAAAAAAAGTATAATATGCAATGTAATATTTTCGCAATCAAAGCATTTATTTTCAAAACTAATATACAATCAAAATTAATGTACAACAAACAGCAAGCATAAATCTACCGTGCCTATTTCTTATAAATTAAGTTAATATGTATGAACGTGGAGGAAGCAAGAGAACAGAGTGGTGTGGCGTTCTATCCTCTCTGCCTATCCTTTCAGGGAAAGGCGTGATGGTTAGTTTAATTCGTTAATAGTACATACATGATGTTTTTTAAGTGTATTTTATGAATAAACTTCGGAAATAACATACCTTGACATCTTTGCACAAAAATCAAACAAAAATGTCTTGTTACTTAGTAGTATTTACTCAATAATGAGGTTAACAAAATTGTGATATTGATTTTTTTCTTAAAATATCCTTATGCGCATTTTACATGGGATAGAAAACTGCACAGTTTTTTTCTTGTTCAGAAAACTGTACAGTCCGTCAAAATACACGGTAAATATTTAAATTTTTTAAGCGCTATCGTAAGTTATTATCGTATGTTTACGCACAGGAAATTGTCAATATAGATAATAATGTAAATATTTATGTTCATTGTTTTTTACGTTTTTTAAAGCATTCAATATTATACCAATATCTACTTTAACGTTTACATAAAAAAACACTAACTATACAGTTTTCGCTTTATACGGGACAGTTTGCAAACTGCACAAGAAACTGTACAGTTTTCTGTCCCATATAAATTGCGCTTTAGCTATCGAAACAAGACTAAAATAACACTTAAAATAATATTTTCAGCGTCAAAATTCAGGTGATGATAATTAATAAATAAAAACAAAAAGTGGAACATCTAAATAAATATTGATTGATTGTTAATAAATTATGTGCAAATACGAAGTGCCGTTGCAATTATTTTTCCTAACAAAGGCGTTTATTCGTAAAGTACGCATAAAAATGCAAAATCCAATACATGTCACACTTATTTGCTTTATAAACGCCTATTTTAATTACTAATTCGGATATCAATTTCGTTGTAAATCCGCTTATTAGCGAATATCCACACCAGGTACCTGGTACCTGGAATGGGGAATGTTGTAGTACGTGAAGTGGCTACTTAACCCAGCCAATGACAGGTCATAAGCCCTGTAAACGCTCGAATATCCATCTTCCTGAATTTTATATAATTCTACCTCATCTCTGCAGGGATAGGGGTCTAAAGTTCTTTGGCGAAGTAGAAAACAGGCAAAAAGCGATGACGTCTAGGTATTTCACATGCTGTGTAGGTACAGATACTTCTTGAACATGTAAATAAAACGTTTTCACTCAGACAAAATTTAAATAAAATTAAACGTTTTTACTGGGGAACGCCGAGAAAACTCAAAGGCACAAAATTATAATTTGTCACTTCTTCATGTCATGACTCATGTCATGACTCATGTCATTCCTGTCCCTATATCTAATAAAAGTTTGACGTTCCTAATATTAAGTATACTAGAATACTATACTTTACTTCTAGGTATTTTAGGAACTAGCTCAACTATTTACTAATAATCATCTACATTTTTTTATATATTATCGTTTCTCCTAATCTTGAGGTCCGCCTCGTAGTATAGTGGTAGCGCATTTGGCTACCGTGCCTGAGGTCGCAGGTTCGATTCATGAAATATCAACATGAAATATTTATTTACATGAGATTTTCATATTGATATTTCATGTGTGATACCTTGGACTGGCACTGAAGCGTAAGACTGATCATCTTGCATTCATGTAATAAAATGATCAAGATACACTGCACTTGGTGTAACAATGCAGTGCCCTATGCACCATTGGGTGCGGATAAGGGAAAGTAGTAGTAGTAATCTTGGGGCCCGGTGATTAAGCCCCTTTGACATATTTTTTTATCGTTTTTTAGTAAACTTTCGTATACCTATTTAGGACCACGAACTAAAATATTTGAATTCATAGTCAAACCATCGATACTTAACACAAATGTTTAGGTACATTTTCGTAGAATTAATTAAGTTGATTAAATTGATAAATTCATAGATTGAATGCGCCTCTGGCATGGGCGGCATGAGCGGTCTACTGATTTCTTGTTTTGAGTGTTACCAGTTACGAGATGGTTAATAATATTGATGATAAATAATCATTTCGAAACCACTTTAACAGACAACACAAGAGCAAAAAATGTAAGTCTGCGTAATATCCTCGTTATTCGGACAAACTACCAATGAGACAATTTGAACCAAAAGTAGATATAGGTTATAGGTTCATATAGGTATATATAAATATATATATAATATATATATTTATATAGACATTTTGATAATTTAATTTAGATAGACCCACTTTCTCAGTGCATGTTAAAAAGGCGTTATTATCTACTATAATAGGCGGTTTGAGTTTTATCATTATTCCATAACAAATAAAGTTACTTATTCTTCTTTGACTGCATTTTATTGTTTGAAAATTTGTTGCGTGAAGGTAAGATGATCAGCTTTACACTTCAGTACCCCTTCAAAATATCAAATAATATTATTATCTCAATTATATTCAAATAAATATTTCGTACTGAACTCGTCGAGAATCGAACTCTGGATTTTATTTTAAATATAATAAGCATACTTCTATTTTGACGACAATCGTGAGTCAAAATTACGTATTGCGTGAAATTTATTTACGATATCTCACCAGAGGCGAAGAATACACCTAGATCTGCCTTGCAGAGTAAATTATTTAGAAAAAGTAATGACACGAAGATTCCGCACCTTTAATTCTTACCAATACACTTACACGGGTCGACCTATCAGAGCCCTTCGACTGCCGGCAAGCATCCGCCCACACACCGCAAAAGGTATGGGCTATATATAGGGTTACAGTAACAGTATACAATACTAACCCGTTCCTTATGAGGAGCGTTCATGAATTTTACGATCCATCTAAAATGACTTTTTTTTTCTTGTGGACGCGCTGTTCGCAATTATTTAGAAAGAAAACTTCTTTGAATATAATTATTTAAGGCTATGTAAACAAATATAAAAAAAAACATTTACATGTGGAAAATTACACTATCTTTTTTGTTAATTTTACCCGTACGGTTTTTACACGGTTTCACGACACAGGAAGGCATTTTGGATTGTTTTCTGGACGTCCGACCCGGCCGGCGCCGGGGGTTAAAGAAATACTAAACACGCGTATGGCGGAGTTGGAGGTTTTGGCGGAGTTGAAGTGTCATTCATTTTTTGGGTTCAGTTCATATCTAACTCAGTACACAATGGCCGCTGCTCACGATCTCCAACTATTTAATAGACAAGTGACTGTAATGAACACTGAACGACTGAACACTGAACACTCTTGCCATACTTGTACTTGTGTTCTCCAGTTCTTGCAATGTTGTCTCCGGAATCTATAATACTCAAGCGGGTCATCGTTAAAATAACTTCGCGTACTGTGATAAAACATCGGAAGAATACTCTTGACTAGCCGGTCGATTTCCTTCAAGATGAAGAAATTAAAATGCATGCAATGTTCAATGTATCTTTTATATAAGAGAAACACGCCATCAAGTATTAAAAATGCGACTACTTATCGTCTAAATTAAATAAAAATATTGCATTATTCACTAGTGATGGAAATATGGATAAGGACATTGAAAGGAGGGTTAGTGCCGGTAACAGAGTTAATGGTGCCTTAAGGTCGGTAGTATCTAATAATTGCTTATCAAAAGAGGCTAAATTGGCAGTGCATAATGGAGTTCTGGTACCGACCCGTATGTATGGAAGCGAAGTATGGAGTTGGAAAAATAAGGATGAAAGTAGATTAAATGCAGTTGAAATTAGAGCAGAATGCAAGGCTGAGATAAGCATTATCGACAAAATTAAGAAAGGTCTTTTACGTTGGTTTGGTCATGTAGAGCGAATGGATGATGAAAGAACGGCTAAAAAAATATATAATGCGACTGTCCCTGGATGTAGAAGTCGAGGAAGGCCGAGAAAGACATGGCACGATCAAGTAAAAATGGGCATGTAAGAAGTCGGAATAATCGACGTGCGTGCATGAGAAGATGTATGAATGTGGAGGAAGCAAGGGAAGTATGCCAAGACATGGCGTGATGGTTAGTTTGTTAGTTAGTTAGTTAGCATTATTCTTAATAAAGTCAAACGTTGGCGATAGTCAAATACAAATAAAAATAATTTCATAATGACTTGTGTGCTCTAAAAGCTTGAAACGGAAACAACGTTTTCGTCTGCAAAAATCATTTTCACAAATCTCAGACAGAAAATGATTGCGCAATGTTTTTTAAAATTGTAGGGCTATCAAGTTTCTCAATATTAACAAAAAATGTTCATATAAGGTTAAACAAACGTGAAATAAATAAAATTGTACCTACCTAAAAATATCAGAGAACTGATACTAAGCCTCTGGCTATCACCACAATGACCTTCAAAGCCTAAATAAAATCAATCCATAAAACTAATACATTAGGTAACTAGTAGATCAAAGTAAGTATAAAACCTATTAACCTATAATATACTATTTACGTAGAATGGATAATATACATCCTACATACCAATATGTTGTAATACTTATTGTACTTACTTATTTTAAATAATCTAATGTTAATAGTTGTGTTTTCCTATTGTCTAATTTTTCTATGAATTAGGTACACACATTAGAGCATTACTTTATTATATTTCAGTATTCCATACTTTTGCTATTTTTCAACATTTCTTCATTTGCACACTTTTAGATTTTTTAAATAGTTTGAAACCGTACGAATGGTTTTGCGTGTGATATTATGGCACGATTAGCTAATGAGCGTGTATGTATGCATTTGCATAATTAAGTACCTACACTTTTCAACTTCTATTGATGTAAATAATATCTAATGTCACCTTTAATACTATTTCATTTTGCTTTTACTCCCGAGTATTTTCAATAAGCGACCATCAATATTTATTTGCAGAAATTATGTTCACACTCATAATCGGATGAAAAAAAAACTTTAAATTTTTTGTTACAATATTATAAAATTACAAACTGAATCTCCATCAAACCTCTGCAAACCACAAAACACAAGTATGTTAAGTCGTTCTTTGAGAAAAACATAACCAATGTTGTTTGACCTTAAAGTGGTTCAGTAGCATTCTTTCTGGTCGTGAGCTTTAGGTCGAATTATACAAACATTTCTTACCATATTCAATATTCACACTAACTGATAACATTTTGTGATTTTGTTAAACTCTAATACTTGAATTGCAGATATAAAGCGACAAACGTTTTTAAGTTTCACGAAAATATTAAAAATCCTTAATTTTTTAGACAACCTACTCTCGTGAACGTTTCTTAGTATCAAACAAAGCTCATAATGAAGTTGAACTAAAGATACTAGGTTTTTTTAAAATCAGGTATCATTTAGACTTTTTTCTTTCCTTAATGTTACTAAGTAGTAACTCTCTTAGCGAGAACCAATTGACATAATGATAACTAGCACTCATTCTCAAACACCATTATCTCAATTTAAACAAAACGGCTTTAAATTCTTAACTACTACCTACTTTGGATCGCAATAGTAATATCCCAGAGTTATTAGGCTAAGAATCATTATTCGTATAATGTAATAATGTTCTAACGATGCTCTATTATGTGCCATTATTTTACTAAACAAATTGTTGCGCAATTCTGTTTTTTCTAAACTTTCATTTTATTCACTTAAAGTATGAAAGTTTCCGTCATAATTTGATTTAACCTTTCGTTTCGTTATTTTAATCTAAACAATCTAAACTACTAACGTGCTTCTAAAATAATCAAAGAATGTAATCTCTTCCAATCTTAAGAATGTAATGTAATCTGTATTTGCAGGAGCCAGGGAAATCCTATAATTTATCGAATATGTTTTTTAAAATATAAAAAAAAACGCGAATTATTCTTTTAAAAATACTCATTTAAGCTCTAAAAATAAACCGCTATATTTTTTACACTATATACCATATTATTTTTATAAAATATACATGGTGTAACAAAACTCGTAGTACAACCTGAAAACTGGTGAATCTAAATCATATTTGGAGTCGAATGTGTAATATGACTTTTGAATCTAGATTGAAAAAAAAAAAATATTATTCTAATAAAAGCTTTCATAAGTACCGTAGATTAAGTAAAATTGCGTGAATTCTTATTAAAATCAGATGTTTTATTTTGTTTTCTTAATGAACAGTATTAATTTGACTAAATTAATTATATATGATAAAAGTTTGCAAAAAAAAAAATTTAAAAAATCTACTAAATAAATTTTACGTAAATCACAAACTTTTATTCATGTTCTTGGATGTACCTGCATATTATGTGCGTTATTATCTTTTTAAGTGTCATTAACCTTTACGTTAACTTTTAAGACACCCAACATATTTATATCCGTTGCATTAGGTATTGTAAATAAACCGTTACCATAATAACTTTCAGTAATAATTAATTATTACATGAATTAATCAATTAAATAACACCGTTAACTTAAGATGGGCCCAGAGATGACTTAAGATGCTTAACAGCTGCCAACTGCGGAATTATAATTACTTAAAATACCTTTATTGGTGTATTAGTGAATACCAAAAACACAAATATTTACAACATATAGGTACAATGTACAATATGGCATTTTCAAACATTCTAACGGTGGGTATTTATTATATTACGTTAGCCATAAAGAAATCGCATTTATAAACGTTTTTACAATCTTCTGACTGTAAGCTGAAGGTAACCATCTTGAGGGTCGTGTATTTGAGTCAATATTATGTAGGCGAAAATAGTAATCTCCACACAAAGAAGTCTTGATTTTTGCTTGTTTATCTAGTCTATCGGAGTTTACAAACGAAATATTAGATAAACTCTGAGAAAAATGTATGGTTTTGTACGTGTACTGTACACTATTAATTATTGGCAACCGAAGATTATGTATTTATTAAATTGTGCTCATAAAGAGTTAAGCATTTTAAATATTTCAAAAATGGTGCATTTATGCACCTATAAAAGTTAATAACAACGAATCTTGATAATATTGTCATTACAAATCCTTGTAAGTTTAATGAAATGTGAATATTTAAATTTAATTGGTTTTGGGGATAAGTATCTTTCTGACCAGCAAATATGTTTTTTTTTATCTTTCACAGTTTATTGTTTTAAGCTGTTACACTGCCAAATCTATCCTTCCAATTAAAATGCAGCTATTTAATGGAACTATTTTTAGCAGTTAAAAATATAACATTTATTATGCATAGTACTTTTTATGTATTACATAAATGCATAAAATTTAAATGACTTATAAGAACTTTGGTTTAATTTATATCTGTACCTAGTTACGTAATTAATGTATTCAATAACAACGCAATATTTATGAGTTACGTAAACATTTGCAATTTTAGATAAAAAAATATGCAATTTGTTTCAGCATAGATATGGTCAAAAACAATCATTATTATTATTATATGTTATTCAATTTGGAATTAGTTATAAAATAACTTCCTAGTCATGCCATTGGATGACCTCATTTTCAAATTCATAATAATTAACGTTTTTCACGTTTTGTCACTGTAGCATTTATTTCTTTAATACCGAGCATTTATAAACTTATCAAACGACCCATTGTAACTGTTCAAATCAAAGCTACTTATTTGAAACAATTTTGTTTGTTGTTTGTAAGTGATTTTTCATATTTGTTGTGAACATTGTAACGTAAGTTCAACGTAGCCTAAAGTACTCTTGAAAAAGATATCATTGCATGAGAATAAATAAGTGATCATACCTACTGTAAAATATCGGGTAACGTATGATTTAAAGCCTTAACACGCAAATGCGTGGGACCTTCCTCGTGAGAAATGCAATATTATTGAAAGTAGACAAGCGATAATACAAATAATGTTAAGTTTGCGAACTAGCTATTATCTTGGGTGCGTAAAACGTAAGAAAACTTTAACTATACTTCTTATTATATAATTTAAGTAACTACTATGTATGATAAATAAACCGCGTTTTTAATGTACCTATACTTTCATTATAAAAAAGGGTATGAGAGTACATTTTTTATGCATCTTATTTAATATTTATTTTCCGTATTGTAAAATTATAGATGCACGTGCAAACGGAGGAAAGAATAACACAGTAGGTACCTACCTAGAAACTAGTTATTCCGACCTCTTGTAGTTAAAATATTTCTGCTTTTTAATTAAGTATTCTAAGAAACTTCAACCTATCAACATCCAACGGTACAAGTTGGGTCAATTATAAAAATTATAAAATCTGTAAAAAAAAGTGCATAGGTATTTACTTATACACCGTGTAACAAAACTCGATGTACGGGAAAACTGGAATCTACATCATATTTATATTTTTATTTTATTTGACCCATAGTTTTCGAGAAAAATTGATTAAAAAAAAGAATATATAATTTATTTAGTCAAATAATACTATTCATAAAGAAAACAAAAAAAAAACCGCATTTTAATGAGAATTATTGCAATACTCAACCTGCGTGCAGCTGCGGTTACCAATGAAAGCATTTATAAAGAAGAGAAAAAAAAAAATCAACTCAGATTCAAAAGTCATAATAATATTATACACTCGACTCCAAATATGATGTAGATTCACCAGTTTGCGGGTTGTACTACGAGTTTTGTTACACCATGTATAACAGTATTAATGAAGATATCAAAGAGATGATTATGCAGAGTGAACATTGTATTTTCAAAATATTCTTACATAATATTTTTTTAAAGATAAATGTATTGATCATTCATTAGAAAATAAACGAGAAGTATTCATGTCTAAAGCTAAACTTCATATTCTCACGTGCATAGAAAACCGATACAATCTGTTAATATTCACTCACTATTCACGTGTTGGTACTCCAAACGTAGATTGCGTGAGATTACTTCTTACCTTGTTGAATGTGTAGGAAAGTACCTACATACTTACCTACTACACTGGAATTAAAATTGATCGACTGTACTGCACCAGTAGAAATTTTAAAACTACCTACTTAAATGTAGGTAAAATAATTACTATGATTATACTCCTGTACTATATTGAATTATTTCCTTAAGGGACGTACTGAGGATACAAAAAAAGTTTTGCTCTATACTTATAACATGCACCCTTGAGGTATATTTATGCGAAAACGGCGCTACATAATATATCCATAATAATAATAATAATAATGGAACCAAAGATCGTAAGTTATTACGGCCTTCAGAATACAGATTCCGTCTTTCTGGGTTATTATGCCGTGTTTATTATTACGACGTTTCAGAGCACATTGCATTGTCCATATTCAGGGCTGATGTATGGAGTATGGAGCCAAGTTAGAGGAGCACACAAAATGTGGTTTTTATATATTTTTTACGAAAAGTTAAATAATAATTTAAAACTGGCATGCTAATTCCCTAGAATTTGATGTGTTCTTTTTGTCATTTGCTACCGCCTTTAGTTATCCTGAAAAAAAGCCAACAATTATGGCTTTCTTGTTATTTTTCACCACAGACTTTTTATACATAAAAAAAATTGATTTGCGTATTTCCCTAGAAAATAGATTTAAGTGTAATTATTAAATATGTTTTTCCATTGTCTTTGTAGATTAGACCTTTGATTTTATTTAAAGGACATTTCGCCTGTTGAGAATCATAGTGGCGAAACTACAAAAAAACGATTTTCGAGTTAAGACCACCAAACGGTTCTCTCTCAGACCATTACCATTGTTATGTCTAGGAAAAAGGCTAAAACTTTAAGGAAAAATAGTATAAAAAATTACAACGAAAGCTGTTGCAAACATAACATGGGTAACGGTCTGAAAAAAAACCGTTTGGTAGTCCCAACTCGAAAATCGACTCTTTGTAGTTTCGCCACTATGATTCTCAACAGGCGATTTGTGCATATGATAAACCCGATACAGACGCATCAGAAAATTTACTAACATACCTATAAATTTAAAGGCGAGGGCGTTTGAATAAATATACCAAAAACACACTTCAACATTTTTTTAATGTCACTAAAATACGTGTTTTAAATTAACTTCTAAATCTATACATATAATTCCACTTGCTGAATACGGCTTCATACGTAATAAAGACATTTCGTCGACTATCTCCTTTTATATTATGCTTATAAGGAGATGGTCGACGAGTGTCTATGTCCCGTTTTTTTCTGGTTATATGTATCTTCAATAATCCCTAAAATTTACGAAACAGGTCACCTGTAATGTAAGTTTCTTGGCGTATAATTTTTAAATAAATAAATAAGTATTTGTGATAACCTGAGCTGATTTAGCATTTCATCAAATATTATGAGTCTATGTAGCTAACATAGACAATTTTTTTCTCTAGGTATATCAAATACGACACAATAATGTCTTAAAAAATTATCGTAATAAATTATTTTGATCAAATCAGATTTTTTTTTTCATAACCAATCAATCAAATGTAAACTGTTCTAAATGTGAACAGACGTCACAATGATGAAATTTAATTTACAGAATAAAACTGCATTCATGTTTTATACATAACTTAAAATACACCCTGCAGGGTATTTGAAAAATGCATTGTTTACATCATGAATAGTAATTGCACTTAAATATGCAGCGTTATTAACAACATGCGAAATAGTGACGTAAGAAGAACGTTCATCAGGTTTTGGTCCATATGAACCTAAATGGAACATAATACCTGTCCAGTACAAAAGTGCAGTAAAAACCGGCCCTACTCGAAACAGTCAGTCACACCCAACACCATAATATTCCTTCGTCGCTACAATAACGACGTAACTTAAAAAAATACATTTCTTCGGTTTCCACTCGTTTGTGAGTGATTTGGAAAAATTACAATTTTCAGCAGGGAAATTCTAAATCGTTATCGCGTGGTTATCGCTACTTGTCCATTTAACATTTCACAAGTAAAATGAAAAGACGTTTATTCTTATTGAGGATTTAAATTAATATTCACATGATGTTTTGATTTAAACAGATCCCCTTTCGTTCCCTTACCCACTAAATGATGCATATGGCACTGCTACGGTACACCACATCCAGTGTATCTTGATCATTTATTACTTAACGAAATATTATCTCTCTCACCTAAAACGAAATCAATTCATGCCGTGAAAAAAAAATACAAATAAATGTTAAATTATGGGAAAATCTACATATTTCTCTTGTATGATTTTTCACATAAAATTTTCAAACATGATACCTTGGACTGGCGCTGAAGTCTAAGACTGATCATCTTGCCTTCATGTGACAAATTACTCAAGATTCATTGCACTTGGTGCACCAATACAGTGCCCTATGCAACATTAAGTGCTGATACAAGAAAGTAGTAGTAGTAGTGCTAAACTATGCAGGTACACAGAACCGCCATATACTGAAAAGATTGAAACTAAGGACAAAAAAAATATTTTTTGGCAATCGTAAAAATCGTGATTTTTAGTTATATCGGTGTTGTAGTAAAGGTGCAATATTATAAATATACATTCATACCTAGTCATACACAATACAATATGAACGTGTAGGTATGCCCGCATAAAGTAACCGGTCCTACAACCACACCGCTTCTCCGCCAAATACCAAACTCTTGCGTTGTATACTATTCCATACGAAAGGGGAAATTCTGTTGGAATTTAAAGCCTAAAATGGAAGTTTTCCAACATCATTTTCAATCAAAATTCGATGCGGTTATCAAAAGAACACATAAATTAAAATAATTACTTCGTAATCTGTCATGTGCGCGTAATGGCGAATTGCTTTAGGCCGTGATTCTTAACATTTCTCTATAATACACCACTACGATGTACAAAAATACCTTTTTTATATTCATGTGCGGCTAATTTTTAATTACACTATTTTTTACCTATGGAAAGTGGTTTGTAACAACTTTGTCAAGCTTAGTATTTTTTTAAACTTTTTTTTCACGTTATACCAATATTAAATAAATTGTACTCTTTTCCTATACATACTTATTTTAGAAAACGAGTTCAGGGTGCTTCGAACCGACACACATCGATATTGAAATGGACATCAAATTCATCACTTTGTATGGAAAATCATTGCCCTTAGCGAACGTTAATTTCTTAATTGGCAATGATTTCCCATGCAAAGTGATGGTAAGAAACAAGTACCTATTTCTTTATAATAAAAGAAGTAAATAATATGTTTCTTTTTAATAATTGTATTACAATACAATGTATTACATTATATTATATTAAAGCGCTTTGATGACTATCACATATATTTTTTGATCCTAATTTCTATAAAATTATTAAACTGATCTAGAGTAACTACAATAATTATTATTTTCATCATTCCATATTCGCTCCCTATGAGAAGCATATGGATTCCACAAACTGCCTCCAAGCCAAGCGAGTAGCTACAGTAAAACTTTAAAAATAATGCACCATTTTAACATTCGATATCTAACTCCAAAAATTTGCACCTACATATTCCGCCTGAAAATTCGACTCAACAATCAAAATATCTTCCTTATTGTATAAAAACATCTATTTTAAATAAATTATGAATATAATATAAAGGCGAAAGTATATTATTATTATTAACATGCATTAAGATAAATTAATATTGTAGGTTGTTATAAAGATATCATTTATCATAATATTGTAGGTAGATTTATTTATATTTTGATTACTTGGGACGACCTGTAGATATTTGTTTTATGACTGAAAGATGTACATAATTTATTACTTTTATTAATATAGAACCTCCTTGTATCATCATCATACCATATCCGCTCCCTATGTGGAGCATATGGATTCCACAACTGCCTCCAGGCCAAGCGATCGGACGCCAGCTCCCGCGCACCATCCTACCAGTCAAGTCCACGTCCCACAGCTTTGACGCAAACTGCCGGCGAATTGTCAACGGTGGACGAACGTGAACGCCCTCCGTGTATATAATTAATTAATTTATAAATAGTATAAACATGTTGAAAATAATGTTGAGTTCTAACAAAATCAATACTTGATGGAAAAACCAGTTCTGAGGAGGAAAGTATTGATTATTTTGTTCGCACGTGAGATTAGCCGATTAGCCTTTTTAAAGAATACTGTACAAAAATATCTTGATAAGTTCAATATTTGTGTTTTATTATTGACGTTACAATTTTTTTCATGAAAATCTCCCGACAATATTAGATTAGAGGAGCATTGCAATTTGCAATACATGCGTTTGAGCGTTAATCGCACACTTTCATTGTTTGAATGTGCTTTGGTCTTATAAAAAATTGTAAAATCAATTCTCGATACCGATGATTGCTAATTATCGGATATTAGATACGTAAAGTTAATGGAACTGTGAAAATAAATTTAATTTACAAAGTTATAATATTAAAAAATAAACACAATAGGTAGAATTCTATCTAGAATATAACTACCTAGTCGATAAAAATAATTCTAATGTATTATGTGATTACTTCTCTTCAATTGAGGAAGTGTTAAACATGTGAAAATTATTTTGATCGACGAGAAGATAAAAAAAATAGCAGAGGTTTATTGCTTGAAGGCACCATCACGTTATCGTGCGTTAAATATTCAAATTATACACAATTATCTCAACTTAACCTACATCATCTGTTTATTAGGAAGGCATCTATCTGCACGTGCAAAAGTGAAGGTAAATTAATAACAGGAATTCAAAATATTCAATGTATTATTATTTAATTATTAAGTAGTGGAATTAACAATAATACTCTGCTTTAAAAATATTGAAAACATCCTTTCTAAACGTATATTTTAAATAGAATTAAATTTAGTGCCAACTGCTACTACTTGTTTCCCTTATCCGCACCCAATGGTGTTATGGGCACTGCATCTGCACATTAAATGCAGTGATTGGTGCCTATTTAGACTAAAGTTACTATCCTTGACTAAACTAAGAATCATAGAATTTTGTGACACCTCGTTGCAGTATAAAAATGTGGTGCTATAAATATGCGAGGTGGGATATTTTGAAAAACACTATATTAGTATTTATAAAAATGAAAATCGTTCTGCTGTCAGTTTTAGCACATTTCAAATATATTTTATAGTTGTATGGATAACAAGTCATTCGATTGTTTGATTGTACTTGTCAAATAGTTTTTGGAATTTTATATATGGATATAGGTTATATGCATAAATATTTCAGTTGATAAGTATTTTTTTATTTTTTTTTTTTTTTAAACATAGAATATTTCGATTTTGGGACCGCTTTCAAATAATCGGAAATAACTGTGCCAGAAAGCAGGAAACAAGTTGTGCCAAAGTGGGATTCGAACCTAGAGATTCTTATCCGGAGTCCTCGAATCTACCACTAGGCCACAACCCGGTTCATTATTGGGGCATGCTTATTGACTTGCCTATAAAGATATTTTTAAAACAATCTAAATATTTTAGCTAGCCAAGAGATCAAATATCATATTAAAACATGAACAAAAATATTTACGGATCATCCAATATAGGTAGTTAGTAACATTTTTATGTTGGTACATAAATATTATTTAAAATAATCAACGAGCATCGGTGAGGTGCATAAATGAAGAGCAATCAAGATCTGTGTAAAGTGGTATGTCGTTCTATCGTCTGTGCCCTTTGGGGAAACGTTCCAATGGTTTTAGATATTAGATTATATACAACAAAAACATGTTTAATATAAATCAGGAAGCGGTTGTGCATTTTGCTGACTCAAAGTGCATTCCACGCGCACTTAACAATGTTGCTTGGAAGCTACGAGAAATAAGAGTCGGCCTGTTTTAAATTTCTTTGAGTGGGTGAAGAACCTTGACCACTTGAAAAAGGTGTGGAATGTGATGATTACAATGGTAGGTAGACCATTCCAAATATTATCAGATTCGTGAACATTGAATGCTAACAACAGTTCTGTAGACCTACCCTTATCACAAACTAATTCGTCACTAGACCGCTTAAATTCTATTGTTTTTTTCAACTATTTTATTGTTACAACGAACGAGGATAAACTATGAACTAAATAAACAAATTACCTACACACGATGTGATCCGAATACGATAATCGATACGATATTCACACAGCAAAATGTTAAAATCGTGGTCGGTTTCAACAATCTCGTTAAAGTCGGCTTTTTTCAAATTATCGATGTTGTAATCGAAATTCGTGCTTATTTTTTCAAATGTAGTTGAAATGTTTTTCACGTGTTGAACTTACCAATACAATAGAAATATTTGTGATGGTATAATATCGATATAGGACGGTGCTGCCTACCTGATGCTGTCCAGCATTCTGTGCAGTCTTGGCACAGTGCTGACCAGTCCATCTCCAGGTCCTGAAAGGTGGCCATCTCGGGGCTGGAACCGTCTCCTTATCCTCTCTCCTCACGGACTCATGTGAGCGGCGATGGGTGGCGTGACGTTATCCGATTTGGAAGGCAAATTAGATAAACGACTGCAGGAGATAATCTAGGCCGGACACATCGCAGTTGCAATATGAAATAGCGTGACGCGAAATAACTCGGAAACGCTCGAGTTCATCCAAGATTTTATTCGCTTGTTTACTTGTATTATCAACAATTAAAAAGACGTTAAACTAGGTTGCGTAAATAAAAAATTCAAGTAAAAAACACGAGTTTCTACGCAAATGAATTAATAAACGCGAAAAGAAAGTTCAACGCGAGGGTAGACGCGATTATAAAGCCGCTTTGCGGCGGGAAAGATCCCTTAAGAGTCCACTCCACCGTGTCTTAAAAAACAGCACTCGAACATTTCACACATATTGGAATCCACTAAAACGACAGCGGAATACTAATAAGTTTTTTAAACGAACGGTTTAACGGCGCGAATGGGTGACAATAATTCGAATGACGGCGATGTTAATAACGCGGGATTCGATATTTGATAAATTCGACGATTGACGCAACAAAGATTAAAATAAACTAAATTGTTTTTTGGTTTAAAAATTATAAAAACAAACGAAGACGCGAAGTTGGGATCCTTCCCGCGCGATCGCGAAGACAGCGCGTGTGGGCGGCGCGGCTGTCGGACGTGGACTGGCGGGCGGAGGACGGAGGTCCGCTGGTCTGAACTGAGAACAAACTGGTTCCTGGCGACCAACGGGTCCTGTGGACAGCTGATCCGGCCTACCAACAGGTAGGGCGGCGCTACACCACCACCCGCTGCACCGGCTCCCTGGACATCTACCACTCCTCCATACAGAGCGCCGCCGAATCGCTGATAATAATTATCAGACTGCATTATTGTAATGCAGCCTTTTGATTTTAAAATTCAATTCGTTAAATTAATAATAAAATGAAAGCACCCGCTTCTTACAAATAGGATCAAGATAATTACAAATAAGTTTGCTAAATGTTTGTAAAAATGCAAATGTTTAGTATAACTGATTATTAAAATTTAAGATACAACTTTAAAAATTACTTGATCTGAAAAACGAAATTGTACAATATTAGGTATACCTACTACCTAATGAGTGTTGGTCGGCGACAGGGTCGTATAGTGGTGTTCACAGTCTTCTCATAGATTGAACGAACGCGAACGTAGCTTTAATACTTAATAAATTTATTTATTTATTTATGTTTGCCTATTTTACAAGCATCAGGTTCTCGGCGTCCCGGTCGTCCGCTGTTGACAATTCGTCGGCAGTTTGCGTCAGAGCTGCGGGACGTGGACTTGACTTGGGAGGATGCGCGAGAGCTGGCGGCCGATCGCTTGGCTGGAGGCAGTTTGTGGTATCCATATGCTCCACATAGGGAGCGAATATGGTATAATGAACATCTCATTTATTCTGGGTGCACACATGTTTTTTAATGGATTCCTCGCTGGGAAACCCCGTGCCGAGGAAAGCATTTTACACGTGAATGTTTTATAAAATTAGTTTCAAGATAAAAATCAAGCAATTATATAAACTATACATTCTCATCATTTAGAAATGTTAAAAATAACTTGTACAAAAACGGTAGGTAGACAAACATATTTAAATTAATGCTAAATTAATATTATTAAATAAATTATTCGGAAAATTACGAAGTTTTCTCTCTTAAGTGGACTTACTGGTACTCAACACTGTCATTAACAACAACAACGCACTGTTCATCATAATATTATCTACCTATTATTAATCTACCTGTTTTGAAAATGTCGAGATATGCACCTTATCTACACCTACCTACTAATGGAGAAATCATCTTTCTAAAGTGATTAAATCAATCAAAAGGTCAAATCGTCGCAAACAGCTGATGGATATTTAATTTGTTATCGCCCAATTACGATGTATAAAGGTGTAAGGCTGTTTGGACACGACAAAGTCTCATCATCATCATCATCATACCATATCCGCTCCCTATGCGGAGCATATGGATTCGACATAGTCTGATGGTCATTTTTTTATTAATACCTAAGTGAGGGTAATATAGATACCTATGTATGTAGAGACATGAAAAATGTGTGAGAACGGGCTAGGATATTATTATCTCTGAGAAATTTTAAATTCGTTAAAATGTTTTAACAGCAGTGTAGGTAAAGGGAAGTAGATATTTTATATATTGGTACAGGCACTGCATATTTTTCTTAAGGAATTTTGAATAAACATGATAATTATTTGTAATGATTGTTAAATAATCACTTCCATCGTAAATTATAGCGTACGATACCTCTTAATATTATTTGCAAAAAATTTTTGTAGGCATTTGTATTTTTTCTAAAACATATGCATTTAGGCTATAGGTAAGCATTGAATTAAATATTTATTAAACAATTTTTTGTAGAGGGTTATACCTATACCAATAGTATGTGCGTGTAAAAAAATATATACTTATAAATTGGCAGTCTCCGTAGGTACTGTAGTTGCTAAAACGCTTGATTACAGGCTCGGAAGTTCCAGGTATAATCCCCAATTAAATCTTTTTTTTTAAATGTGCGAGTGTTTTGCGTCGTAATTCTCCTGCTCTGTAATAAATTGGACTACCCGGCCTCTTGAGATGGTTGAAATAATTGAGATATAAATTATTTTTATGATTTTAAAATATGTCAAATAACTTTTACATTATAAATATTGCTATAAGCGGAGGTTGATTAGCGCAAACTTATTATAACCTACATATTGTCTTCTCCGCTTAAATATTCAGATTTCCCAACACGTACACCACACTCCACACACATACCACAACACAACGTACACATGGCATAACATAATCACCATACTATTGTTTGCTCACTTCATGTCTTCAGAAATTTGTCTTGTACATTGTGTTGTCCACGTAATTGGTGTTATGTTGCATACATAACCTTGAATTGATCTTAAAGCCAACTTTAAGCATAAATCCATAGATACACTACAATGATAATAATGTTAAATTCCAAATTCACAAGTGAAATTAAGAGTTCAGAGAACAAAATATTTATAACAAATTAATAATTTATGATTTGAGATGCACATACGAGAGAACGTCTATGAAGATATAATTATATGTTAATAAATTAAGGCGTCTCTAGATCATGTACTTTCACACTTCACGAACTTCTTTTCAGATGCCAAATATTCCTATGAATAGAATATCTTGTTATTTAAATCCGTACAAAAAATGAACAAAATAATCACGATTGAAGCTAAATTAAACTATTGTAATAATCGTGTTCTCACATAAATGATGAATTATTTACATAACGAGTTCTGACCATTTAATCTTAAACAGTATCTATATAAATAATAATATAAGATTTATCAGGTTTATCTTGACGGTATAATTTTATTTTATGTATCAAATAATAATCCACAGTTTTGCAGTATTGATTATACTTAGATGCGTAAGAGAATGAAAGATGCGGAATCGATTCCGAGAACTTATATTTTTTCTTAATATTCCATGAAATTAATTGCACCACAAAGTTTTCCTCTATCTACCTAGCACTGCGATCACCAACGTATCTAAATGTAAATATATCGCAGATGTAACACGTCAATCATTGATAACTCTTTGGTTATTTACCGATCGTAACTCTGAGGTAAGATTTTTCGGAAAAATAAATGCGCTTTTACTCGAACTGAATTATGTCAAACCAATAATATAATAATTATACCAGGCAAATCCAAGCGGGTATAACCGTTAAACCCGTATAACGAAGTCGTCCACGGAATAATTTATCATTTGCGTATGTACGTGTTATAAGTACGTTCTTCCGTGTTTTATCACATCTAAGGAATTATATCCCATTTAAAAAAAATATATATTCTGTTATGTAACATCCAATAAGACAATCGTATTCTTGCAATAGGTTGGGTTGCTATACAGGGTGTAACAAAACTCGTACAAGCGGGAAAGCAGTGAATCTACATCGTATTTGGAGTCGATTTTGTAGAATAACATTTTTTTATTTGACCCATAGTTTTCGAGAAAATTGAGTAGAAGTAGATTTTTTTTTTGATAAATTTTTGCAAATTATTATCAAATATCATGTACATATTTGGTCAAATTGATACTATTCATAAATAAAACAAAATTAAAAAACGCGTTTTAATAAGAAATTTACTAGTTTTACTTAATCTACTTAAGAAAACTTTTGTGAGAAGAAAGATTTATTTTTTCAAGCTCATTAAAAAATAATATTACACAATCGTCTCCAAATACGATGTAGATTCACCAGTCTTCGGGTTGTACATCGAGTTTTGTTACACCCTGTAGATACGACAGATTGAGAAAATTAGAAAAATATCCTTATGATCAAATAACATTTTTATTAAAACAGGTTTTTAAAAAAAGGAAAAGCGCCCCCCCTAAACCTGCATCTGGTAGGTACTGCAGTATTCTTTCACGAAGAATATAAAAAATATATATATTGCCTTCTAAAAATAATTTCAGAGAAGTACCATTCCATACTTGAAAAATACTACCGTGCCTAGTTTGCTAGTGACCCACTACGTCACTAATACTTCATCACTAGGCATCTACGTCATCACTAGACATCTAAGAAACACGCTTCAAATTGAGAGTGTATTGGCCTAAGTGCTGGAGTCTTTAGACAATGGAATTTGATAATAAGTGGTGTTATGAATTTTTTAGAAAATTAGCATCGAAACGCCCCTTCTAGTGAATTCTTTTACGAGGTACCTATATGCTAAAAATACATGATTATTCCTATCAAATTTAAGAATGTTTACTGACATAAAGGTATTTAATTTGAATGAGCTTCTTAAAATTTCTAGTTAGGTATATTGAACCATAATAAAGTTTTGTTAAGACGAACTTATTAGTCGCACAAAGAATGTTAATATTATATCCGCGTTATTGTTATTCTCCAGTGGGATCTAATCGAGTGACCATGGTAATATAAATAGTTTGAATGTTCTACAAATCGATTGAGTATTAAGTTCTTTCCTTTTTGGTGTTAGATTCTAAACGGGTTCTCGTGGGTGGACCCGTGTCCGCGAGAGCAAAAAGTGGGCATTAAATGGACATTAATCAGCGGCCGTGTGATTTGCTCGCCCTCTTAATCTCAACTACAATCGAACAGTCGAGAGATTTCACAATAAACGAACATAGAATACGTCTCCTGTATCCTAAGATAATACATATACGTGAAACAATGCCCTGCTCTTGTCACCACACCTTAACGATAGCCTCTGTCCTTACTTTTTAGGTTCAATGGTCGATAGATGGTAATTTACAATCAAGATTCAATGATGTTTAACATAACATGTCTCTGTCAAGATCCTCGTCACCAGTGTTTAAAATATACGCTTTTGACGGAAGAAGGAACTCCGGGGGCCGGAGATGATAATGGAAAAACTTTAATTGATTGTAGAAGAAAAGTCAGTAATTAATAGTGAAAACGTTAAGAGTTGATGAAACTAAAGTAACTAGTCGATAAACACTGAACAAATCTTTATGATACATTTGGTGATTTTTGGTTTGTTTAATATTTTCAATTCTTTTAAGCCATAAGGAAATGAATGAATCAAGTTGTTGCAGCTTCATCCCAGTTAAATCAATTGTTTGTCTATTTTGAATTCTAGCTGAATTATTAATGTTTCAAATTTGTGTATCATTGAAACACTAAAACGTCGATCTCTTCACCGGATATTCTAAAATTCATTAGCATTTGAAGAATAAAAACCGGATGAGCAGCGCCCACACAAATGATTCTCCGATGGTAAATATCTTGTATGTATGGTCACACTGCAATGATTTCAAACAATAAATTCAATTGGCAGTAGATTCTTAATAATCATTTCGCAGTCTTTTTGCTGAAAATATGATACTATCTATTCGTTCTGCATTCGAATTCGCGTGAATCAATTTTTATTCCGAAATAAAAATGTCGGTCTATTTTCTACTGAGAAAAAACTAACGTGCGATATGATTCTCCTTCTAATAAAACTATCCAAGTCTAGAAGGTTTCTGAAATTATACTCGAAAATCAACCCTTATTATTTTGTTACTGGAAACGAATTATAAATGAGTAAAAACTGCTCGAATTTTAATAGGAAACGTTACAGATCCAAAGGTACTAAAATACTAATATATTGGATTGAACTCTAATAAATAACAAATCTTTTTCTGAATCAATTTGTAGATCCGTGGTTAAAGTCGTGGACTGTATTAGAAATCATAGAATCCAATCCCATATATCACCACAACTCGTTTTGTACTTTCTAGCACTATTCGAATTTAAAGTAGCCCAAAAAAAAAATTGTGTAGTAAGTGTATCAAAACGTTTTGATCATGAAAAATAAATGAAAATAATTTGTCTTTAAGCAAGTCGGCACTGAAATTGCATTATTCTGAAGATTAAAAAATCATGTTAACACTAATATGTGGACTATAATCACATTATCATCTTCATCCGAGACGAAAGATCTCCCAAGCACATCAATTAAGAAATTTTTTATGATATAAAATGCATTCAGCTCGAATAATTTACAAAGCCTCTGTCGGAAATTGATCTACGGAGAAAACGTTAATATTTAGCATGCAATTAATATTTAATAACGAATGTATTTTAATATAAGCTATGACCATTTTAAGTCACGTTAATTATAAAGGTGAAAAACAAAGATTTATTTAGTACAATATCAACGCAAAATAGAAAATTGATATTTTGGTTTTAAATACATAAGTGGAATTGGGGTGCAAATATTGGCTACACCGACATAATTATATTGGTAAGATTTTTTTACATGGCATTAATTTAAATTTCAAAAAATTATAATGGGAAAATAATTGTCGTTTGTAGGTACTTTTATTTTATACAACATTTTGGGTCGTGTTCAAATACTTGCACACAAATCTGGATTTTATCCCAAGACGGGAGTAGGTATATATTTTTTATTTTTATATCCTCTATAAGTCTTAACTACATAAAAAATAAAGTAATCTGCTAATAAAATACTTAACTTTAATATCAATGCATAGATGGCGCGTTCAACTCGCTGCGCTTCGATTCTGTAAGTGTTTTTAAACTACTGCGCATACGATTTTGTACTGAATTCGTATGCGCAGAAGTGTCTAAAACCTTTAGAGAATCGCAACCGCTGGTGGATGATTCTTGATTCGTAGCATAAATACAAAATCAAAAATGTTACCAGGGCATCTATTCTGTAAGGGTTTAAGCCATTTTACCGATTTTGTAACTCACTTCGGAAAAATCGGAATCAAAAAAGCACCTCGAACAGCTGACGAACAGCTGATCGAAAGAACACGTGTTATTTACGTACGCTAATGTTAGATTCACATCGACTGAGTATCCCAAAACACTGAACAACATAATAAATATTATTTACTTTGCTTGACTTACGTTATTGCACGCTTTTTTATTGATAGTTTCGGTCAAAAGTAAAACGTAAACAAATAAAATAGGTTATTTTCAAATGACACTAAGAACTCGGAGTTGCCAGTAACATAATATATAAAAAAATACGCGTAACACGATTTTAATTAAAAATCGATTTTTCTGTTGCATTTCAATTAAATTTTGACGGAAAAGGGTACATTCAATTATTATCAAACATTATAAAACCCTAGTTTCACAAAAAAACGCTAGTTTTCGACGCAAAGTTAATATCTTAATATAAACGATTGCAACAATCGAGAATTATTGAACGTGCGCATTATTGAACATACTCCAATCAATTCTGCGCATGCGCGACGGGGGTACTAAGTTATATTCTTAGCCATTCTCTAATTAGTTTTTCCGGCGGTGGTATTCTCTTTTACGGTTTTAGACACTTCCGGAAAAGCACACGTGTTTTTTGACATACGGATTTTCCGGAAAAGTACACGTGTTTTTGACATACGCTAATGTCAGATTCACATCGAAAGATAGAAAAGTTAAAAGCTTCCTTTTTTTAGGATTAATTCATGGCTATAAAACAAAGGGTATCAACAAGGACACTTTCAAGGTATAAATAAAACGATAGAGAGATGAAAACATTCAATATTTATTTTAGGTTAAAATTTGAATGATATCAAAGGTATTAAAATGTCATATTTTTAAACATTTGGCTCGCTAGTTACGTTCCCAAGTAACAAATTGACTAAAGAGTCTGTGTAGAGTGTAGATTGTTGATAAATGTAGCGACAAACGTCCGACCTTGTTCCGTGTTCCTTATCCGCGTTTTCATACGAGTTTCTTTTCTGAAATTGAAGCTAAAATTTGCACATGCCATGATAACCCAACTTCCAAAACACTAAACAACATATTTACTTTGCTTGACTTGCGTTATTGCTCGCTTTTTAAAGTTTTTATTGATAGTTTCCGTCAAAAGTAAAACGTAAACAAATAAGTAAGTTTATTTTCAAATGTCACTCGTAACGCCGGAACTCAGAGTTCGAAGTTGCCAGTAGCATAAAATAGTGTTGGGCTAAAGAAAAAATACTCGCAACACGATTTTAAATTAAAAATTGGTGTTTCTGTCATATTTCAATTAAATTTTGACGGAAAAGGGTACATTTAATTATTATCAAACATTATAAAACTCTAGTTTTCACAAAAAAAACGCTAGTTTTCGACGCAAAGTTAATACGGTCACACAAATCGGGACCGCGTGCATTATATGGAACATTATCCAATTAATTTGAACGCATGCGCGACGGGGTAGGTATCAAGACCTCGAGCGATTCTACAAATGATAAACACTAAAAACTCAGAGTTGCCATTAGTACAAAATAGTGTGGGGCTATAGAAAAAAATGCTCGAGACAAGATTTGAATGAAAAATAGAATTTTCTGCCATATTTCAATTGAATTTTGACGGGAAACGGTTTATTTAATTATAATCAATATTACAAAAACTCTAGTTTCACAAAAAACGCCATTTTCGACGCAAGTAATCAATGTTAGTATCGTAGTTTAACGATCACAGCGTTCGGGAATGCGCGCAGTATAGCAGAACGCACTCCTACGCATTGTACGCATGCGCGAGGAGGTGTTAATATTTCCATGGAAAAACTCTTGAAAAAATGAAAATTCGCTTTTTCCGCGGTCAAATTAAGCCTCATTTTTCGGATTTTTGGCTTCAAAGTAGAGTAGAACCTCTCAAGGTCTTTGCATTCCACAAGGACATAAAAGATCAACATTTTTGGAGAAGCAAATTCGTCGAATAAGTAAGTTTAGAGGTGTTTGATAAACCACCGCTGCGGTGGTATTCTCTAAGTCAACCCAAACGTCACTACACGCCTACTTCCCGTCTAACTGTAAAATCGCTGTCAAATCGTTTATCAAACACCTCTAACCTTACTTATTCGACGAATTTGCTTCTCCAAAAATGTTGATCTTTTATGTCTTGTGGAATGCAAAGACCTTGAGAGGTTCTACTCTACTTTGAAGCCAAA
This sequence comes from Micrasema minimum, assembly GCA_022494985.1. Taxonomy (NCBI): domain Eukaryota; kingdom Metazoa; phylum Arthropoda; class Insecta; order Trichoptera; family Brachycentridae; genus Micrasema; species Micrasema minimum. Next base: position 151,288 of record JAGVSP010000581.1, read on the forward strand.
AAGTCTGGAAAAATGAGGCTTAATTTGACCGCGGAAAGAGCGAATTTTCATTTTTTCAAGAGTTTTTCCTTGAAAGATTTTCCAGAAATATTAACACCTCCTCGCGCATGCGTTTACAATGCGTAGGAGTGCGTTCTGCTATACTGCGGCGCATTCCCGAACGCTGTGATCGTTAAACTACGATTACTAACATTGATTACTGCGTCGAAAATGGCGTTTTTTTGTGAAACTAGAGTTTTGTAATATTTGATTATAATTAAATATAACCGTTTCCCGTCAAAATTTAATTGAAATATGGCAGAAAATTCTATTTTTCATTCAAATCTTGTCTCGAGCATTTTTTCTATAGCCCCACACTATTTTGTACTAATGGCAACTCTGAGTTTTTAGTGTTTATCATTTGTAGAATCGCTCGAGGTCTTGATTACCCCGTCGCGCATTGCGTTCAAATTGATTGGATAATGTTCCATAATGCACGCGGTCCCCGATTTGTGTGACCGTATTAACTTTGCGTCGAAAACTAGCGTTTTTTTTTGTGAAACTAGAGTTTTATAATGTTTGATAATAATTAAATGTACCCTTTTCCATCAAAATTTAATTGAAATATGACAGAAACACCAATTTTAATTTTAAATCGTGTTGCGAGTATTTTTTCTTTTAGCCCAACACTATTTTATGCTACTGGCAACTTCGAACTCTGAGTTCCGGCGTTACGAGTGACATTTGAAAATAAACTTACTTATTTGTTTACGTTTTACTTTTGACGGAAACTATCAATAAAAACTTTAAAAAGCGAGCAATAAACGCAAGTCAAGCAAAGTAAATATGTTGTTTAGTGTTTTGGAAAGTTGGGTTATCATGGCATGTGCAAATTTTAGCTTCAATTTCAGAAAAGAAACTCGTATGAAAACGCGGATAAGGAACACGGAACAAGGTCGGACGTTTGTCGCTACATTTATCAACAATCTACACTCTACACAGACTCTTTAGTCAATTTGTTACTTGGGAACGGTAACTAGCGAGCCAAATGTTTAAAAAATATGACATTTTAATACCTTTGATATCATTCAAAATTTTAACCTAAAATAAATATTGAATGTTTTCATCTCTCTATCGTTTTATTTATACCTTGAAAGTGTCCTTGTTGATACCCCTTTGTTTTATAGCCATGAATTAATCCTAAAAAAGGAAGCTTTTAAACTTTTCTATCTTTTCGATTGTTAAATCTGACATTAGCGTATGTCAAAAACACGTGTACTTTTCCGGAAAATCCGTATGTCAAAAACACGTGTGCTTTTCCGGAAGTGTCTAAAACCGTAAGAGAATACCACCGCCGGGAAAAACTAATTAGAGAATCGCTAAGAATATATATTAGTACCCCCGTCGCGCAATGCGCAGAATTGATTGGAGTATGTTCAATAATGCGCACGTTCAATAATTCTCGATTGTTGCAATCGTTTTATACTAAGATATTAACTCTGCGTCGAAAACTAGCGTTTTTTTGTGAAACTAGGGTTTTATAATGTTTGATAATAATTGAATGTACCCTTTTCCGTCAAAATTTAATTGAAATACAACAGAAAAATCGATTTTTAATTAAAATCGTGTTACGCGTATTTTTTATATATTATGTTACTGGCAACTCCGAGTTCTTAGTGTCATTTGAAAATAACCTATTTTATTTGTTTACGTTATACTTTTGACCGAAACTATCAATAAAAAGCGTGCAATAACGTAAGTCAAGCAAAGTAAATATGTTGTTCAGTGTTTTTGGGATACTCAGTCGATGTGAATCTAACATTAGCGTACGTAAATAACACGTGTTCTTTCGATCAGCTGTTCGTCAGCTGTTCGAGGTGCTTTTTTGATTCCGATTTTTCCGAAGTGAGTTACAAAATCGGTAAAATGGCTTAAACCCTTACAGAATAGATACCCTGCGCTTCGATTCTGTAAGTGTTTTTAAACTACTGCGCATACGATTTTGTACTGAATTCGTATGCGCAGAAGTGTCTAAAACCTTTAGAGAATCGCACCGCTGGTGTGGATATTCGCTAATAAGCGGAATGGGGAATGTTGTAGTACCTAACATAAAGTGGCCACTTAACCCAGCCAATGACAGGTCATAAGCCCTGTAAACGCTCGAATATCCATATTACTGAATTTGAAAAAATTCTACCTCATCTCTGTAGGGATATAAAAATAAAAAACTTTTATTTTAGTTTATTTATTCTTTTTTCGGGAAATAAATTCACAGCCAAATTTAAATCGTAAAATATATACTTTTTACACGTATTATTAATTTAGTTTTGATGGCAATTTATTATTAAAAATCATTGTAAAATTTAATTGACATAAAATTAAACTATACCTACATAGCCTCAAAATCTTAAGAGTATGTACTTACCTGGCTACGGTTCTTCTATTGTATCCGTTACGGCGACAATTTATTAAATTTTTCAAGTACCTACCTGTACAAAAAATTAAGTCAAACTGCCATTAAAGATTAT